>JAXGGT010000162.1:9322057-9358866 GCA_035583425.1 Marsdenia floribunda | reverse complement strand
CAAAATGCTGAAAGCCAAGGCTTCAGAGGGACAAATGTGGGGATATTTTAGGCTTCGTGATTCATTTTTTCTATTCTCGGGGTGGGTTGGGGGTGGAGGGTTGAGGTAAATTTTGGTTTCGTGATGAAGGTGTGTTCATGATGAGACATTAAGTTCAAGGTTCAAATCAAAAGAGAGGAAAGGCATCGTCTGACCTTTTAGAAGTACCTCAACTGAGGCTGACCCCTCACTGAGAGGGTGCGCTGAGTAATGATGGTCCAAGGGTAAAAGTCCTTGAAAGGCTGGAACAACTTTGGAGACCTTTTCATCCATGACCATTGATTTTTCTGCCGCCTCCTCCACTTTCTGTGACTTGATCACATTGCACTGCCTGGAGGACATCTTTGAGCTATGATGATGGTGATGATGATGATGATGAGCAGGGGAGTCATGGCAAGAGCTGCCACCAATGAGCCACTTCTCAGCGTCATCCCACTTTGATGGGAAACCCTTCCTCGAAAGATTTGCAACGCTAAAGCTAAAAACTGGCCTGCCTGGTGTTGGAGGGGCTGCTTCAACGCTCCTCTTTGCCATTAAAATCCCTCCTCCCTCTCTCCTCTGACCCTGACCTGACACCTCCAAGATACCTCCTCCCATGTCTCCAGTTCCATTATTGCTCGACGTCATTGGAAATGATTTGACAAATTCAGAAGTCTCCTTGAGATTGAGTTTGCAAAGAGGGTCGCCAAAGGCATCCAAGAAAGGGTTCTCGGAACCCGTTTTGCAGAACAAAATGTTGCCCTCCATAGTTGCTTCCTAATAATAAATCACCACAAACCAAAAAACAACCACCAGATGAAGGAAACACAGTGCCCCATCCAAAACACACAAAAACAAGTAACACAATATTATACTATAGCCTTTATTTTTACCTGGTGAGATGCATACATTGAAGGAGCCTCAAAGTATTTAGTGCCTCCTCCTTTAAGATCCATGCTTTGACTGAGAGTGCTAGGAAGAGGGTAACAAGTTTTAAAAAGCCAGTCCCTTTCAGTTTCCACTTCCTCCTAGCAGTAAAAAGAAACGATCTTTCTTCTCTCTCTCTCTCTCTCTCTCTCTCTCTCTCTCTCTCTCCGTTTTACTTCCTCCTGGGTATAATCCAGTGTAAATCTTATGGAGCTGGTCTGTTCTTTGGTGCTGGACAAGGATCAACTTTGATGTTAAACTCTATGACATAAAAAATAGTGACCGGGAGAAATAGTGGAAAAAGGTATGGCAGTAAGTAGAGCTGAAAGTATGGTAAAAGTTTTGACCGCTCTAGACCTTTCATAGAAAGTACATTTCAAACAATGACGGAAAAAACCCACATCAGGACAATTGGGAGGGAGGTGGGGAGCTTAGCCATAGTACTCGATAGTAACGGACTATAAGTATAGTCTTGTAGGGGACGAGGAAACATACAAAAGAAAAACAATGTCCATATTAAAAATGAATTTAGAGGCTTTGGGAGATGAGATGAGAAGGGGAAAAAAAAAATTTGGAAGAAAGAAAGTGTGTCAGAGTCACGACTGTGCGTGGAACCAAGACAAGAGATATACAGACACAAGACTGTTTCTATAGAAAAGATCATGTGCCCGCTCTGCGAACCTTCTTACTCTTGTGTTAGCATTTCCATGTCTCTATTTTCATCCGTTCTAAGGGTGGCAATCGTGTACCATTCATGTAATTGTTGTTAAATTAAGTTAAAATAATTTTATTTAATTTGGTAATTTAAATTTGATATTAATTTAAAATTATATAAAGATTTTGAATAAAAAATTAGTGATTTTGATTTTTTAATATTTTGATTATTAGTGTGTTTGTTTGTTTTTTTTTTTTTATTTTGTAGATTTCGAATGTATAATAAGTTGATGTATTTGATCAATTTATTTATAAAATTTAACATCAAACAATAGATTTTGTAAAAAAAAATGACTAAATGTACCAACTTATTATACATTGAAGACTTATTAAATATAAAAATAAATAAAAGGGACCAACTATACTAAAGTCATAAATATTAGTGATTAAATTCACCAATTTTCCAAATTGAATTGAATCTGACATAAAATTAATTGTGTTAATTTACAAATATAATTATAATATGTGTATAATTCGAAACTCATTAATTTGTCAATGTGATTATCAGATAATACTTGTTAATTTAATTATTATTATTATTAAATGAGACTTCTTTGTTTTTAACTTGACAACTCATAAATTTTTTATCTATTTAAATTATAAAAATATTAATATAAAAATTACAATATTATTTTCTTCAAATATGAATAATTCTATTTTTAGTTTCTTATCCAAATTGATTTTAAAAAAAAAAAAAAAAAAAAAAAAACAGTGAATTCCGAATTAAATCTTTTCAAATTCTAGTCACCTTAGTTTTCCCAATCTTCTTACGAAAATTAAACCAAAAATTCCTAAAATTTGAATGGGTCCAAAAATAATAATAATAATAATAATAATTTAAATGTTTATGCTTGTTCAATAAATTTACAATCTAAACGTAATTGGTGTATATGGGCATAAATATATAATTATTTATGCCTAGTTATTTATCTAAATGACTTATCTATCTCTAATAGGTTTTACATTGGGATTATCTAAATCTCACATTGGAAAATTACTAAACTATTTGGAGATTTGTATCCTATATAAATAATTAATGTCTCCCAAAAAAGGTAAGTGTTTTTATCCCTTTGCTTTAGAGTTTGATCTAATCATTGGATAGACTACTAACTTAAGCATCAGAGCATTTTTGCGGATAAACCCATTTCCCCCATTCTTGCAGGTACTTAACCGAAGGACTTGTCAGGAAGACCATTCGGCTAAGTTGAGGAGGATCTTTCGATTACATTAGTAATTATCATTAAATAAGTGGATTCGCTCTAACTCCAACTCATTAATTCTCAACCCCGTCACCCTTATCCCTTCCTATACTTTTTTTTTTTTTTTTTCTTTGGGGGGTGGGGTGAATCATCCCTTCTTATACTTATTATTGTATTGTACATGTTTTAAATTCCAGTAAAAAGTTATTGGTAAAAAATTACAAATATATACATAGTCTCTGAGTATCCCTAATTCGTAATTTGAGTCATATAACATTTCATTACATTCGTGGGGATTTATCAAAACTTTTTTAAGGTTCTTCTCTCTTAACAAATAATAATAATAATAACAGTGTATATGAATCGAATGTTTGCACCCATGACTGCGCCTGCGAGCATACAAACATACATTCAGATGATGGTGTTTTTGCAAAGTCGTGTTTTCAGTCAACATGAATATGATGTATTCATTCAGATGGTCTGCCATTTAAACTAACTCTTTCACCCAGCTGCCTCGTGAAGACAGACACAGCACAAGAAGAAAAGAAATATTGGAGTAAGATGAAGAATTAGTCGAAACACAGTACTACAACTACTCTATCATGAATCTGTATTTTGTACCACCAGATTTTTGGATCTTTCCTTAGAGAAGTTGGGTTCACATTAAATGATTCAAATAATTAATCAACAAACCAAAGGACAATCAACAGGTAAAGAAGCCATTTACCCCCCTGGTATATATAAGCATAAATATATATTATTTATGTTTTATTATAAGTCTAAATAACTCATTTACCATTAAGAGATTTTATATGGAATTATCTAAATTCCACATTGATAAACTACTAAACTATTTGGAGATTTGTCTCCCATATAAACAATTAATATCTCCCAAAAAAGGTAAGTGGATTTAATCCCTTTTACTTTGGAGTTTGACCTCATTATTAGACAGACTACTAACTTAAACATCGGAACTTTTTTGGGGGATAAACTCATTTCCCCATCTTTTGCAAGTACTTCATCGAAGGGTCTTTTTGGGAGACCATTCGGCCATATCACAGTTTAGAAGTAAGATCTTTCGGCTACATCATATTGGCGCCCACCGTTTATGGTATTTAAACAACTCACTCCCTCTTTTCACTATCACTACTAGCCGTCGTCCTACTCCCCCTTCTGCCAACCCTTTTGAGCACCACCCATTCGGACCTAATCAGATACGCCCGAAAGCTACTCAACGACATGTTAGCCCTCATCCAACTGACCACATCCCTCTGTCGGTTCCATGTTCGAAGGATCTGCCTCTACAATCTGCTTCTTACGGCCCCTCGCCGTCACGCTCGTGGCAAACAACCAGCTCAGCTTTCACCAACTGAAGAAAGTGTTGGCACTAACACTTTCCGTGAACAAATAGGCCTTCCGCCTATTCGTAGCAAGTGTTCACAAGCCGATTATGACTTCATGTTTGCTCATTTGGATGAATTCAAGGAATTCCTTCCTCAGAAGTGTTTGGACTCTGAGGCTACTTCCAAGTTTCAAGAAGAAGCCAGATCTACTGCTCAAGTGCTGACAATATACTAACTCCCCGCACCAAAATTCCTCAGTAGCCTGCACCTCCACCTTCCGTCCACACTATTGTCCTTCCGACTGCTCCCCCACCATCAGTTCCAGCCAAGTCAGCTCCACCACCTCCAACTTCAGTGAGGTTTGATTCACCAACCTTGAAGCAAATTTCAACCGATACCACCAGTACTCCTTTGGTTCCTACTCCGGAAGTTGATGCTAAGATCAAGGAACTGTATACTCAGATGTAACTCATTCTACCTAAGTTCCAACAACCAGAAATTCAATGAAATATTTTCAAATCCAACCCTTTGAAGCCGGAGTATCGTGATGTTCCATTTCCCAATAAATTTAAGATGCTTTATTTTGAGAAGTATAATGGGTCTACTGATCCGGAAGTTCACATCAAACACTTCACCACTCTCATGGTCATGCATGCAGCCACTGACATGGTTCTTTGTCGATGTTTCCCTACCACTTTGATGGGTCAAGCTCTTGATTGGTTTGGCACCCTCCCAACCGGATCCATAACATCTTTTGCTCAACTTGGTAAGCAATTTTTGCAGCATTTCGCAGGTAGCCGGACACAGAAGAAGCCACGCATTCACTTTGATAACATTCGACAATGGAAAAATGAGACAATTGGCTGCATATCAGAAGCGTTTCAATCAAGAAACATATCATGTTTACAACTGTACGGAGGCTACGTACATTGAAGCCTTCATCACCGGCCTCTATCCTAGCCGATAGGGGTGGCAATATTGGACCTGACACGACAACCCGACACGAAAATAGTGAGTTCGGGTTGAGGGTCAGCGGGTTTGTGTCAGAGCGGGTCGATCCGTTTAAGTTTAATCGTGTTCGGGTTGTAAACGGGTTGAACCTACTCAACCCGTTTCTGATCCGTCAACCCATTTAAATAATAATTTTTTTTTAATTTTAATTATTCTTATTGTTTTTAATTATATATTTTAATTTATTATTAAATTATTTAATAAATTTTATTATTTTAATATTTTTTATATAAATAAATGACATAATATTGGTATTTTTATAAGTTAAAATAGGTAAATAATCGGGTTAGCGGGTTGATATAGTGTAATCGTATTGGCGGGTTAATAGGTTTTGAATCATATACGTGTCATAATCGGGTTGGAGGGTTGACACGATTAACTTTCGTGTCGTATTCGGGTTCAACTTATTCGTGTCATTGCGGGTTCGTGTCGGGTTCGGGTTGACAGGTTAAGTATAATTATCTTAGCTCAACTCGACACGATTACACGAACCCAATACGATTGCCACCCCTACTGGTCGATACTCTTCAAAGCTCAACACATTGCAGCCGCAAACCCTGCAAGATCTTTTGCCAAGGTGTGTAAATCGATTCGTGCAGAGGAATTGGAGCGTTCTAAGATAGAACTCAAGCAGTTGGAAAAAGAAGAAACCTTGAAGTCGGATCCTCGCTTCAATCGCCGCAACAAGAACAAGAACAACAATTCTACTGGTTCCGGTTCTAGTTCTTATTACCCTCCTCAGGATCGTGGTCTTCAACCACATCCTCAAAAAGCTCCTCAGCAGCATCAAACTTCTTCACAACCTCCCTCAGGACCTTCAGCAGCAACAGGATTCGTCTACCCCTTCTTTCGGTCTGCAACTCAGAAATATTGAAACAATAATAGACGTTTCAACAATAACAACAATCAGAAAAAACAATATTCCAATCCTCCCATATCCGATTAATTTCGTAATCCCAATTTCACTCCCTCAAATGTTCCTTATGCTCTGATCTTACAGAAAGTTGAAAGTTTGGGTACCCTTCGGCCACCAAGACTCATGTTGCCCAATTCTGAACGCCGAAACCTAGATTTGTATTGTCATTTTCAGAAAGACACCAGTCATACCACAGAAGAATGTTACTCTTGGAAATGAGAGTTGGAATCGGCCATTAAAAAAGGTTCAGTAACCGAATACCTTCAATAGTCACCAGCACCAGCTACAGAACAACCTTCGGCTCCACCTGATTCGACTCGGAGAGTTATTCATGTCATCGCTGGTGGCATACCTTGCCTTTCAACATTTTCTAACAAGTGGCAAAAGGTATCTGACTTTTCTTATCCCCTTAATGATGGCATACCTTTGGTAGTGTCTTTGCAGGTGTGATCTTTTCTTGTTAAGCGCATATTGGTTGACACCGGTAGTTCAACCAACATCCTTTACTACCAAGTCTTCCAACAAATGCAACTTCCGTCTTCCACACTCACAGCCAACAAAATTCCACTCATTGGTTTCTTCGGAACCATAACATACAGCATGGGCACAGTAGATCTGAATGTGGAATAGGGTCCTAAATCAGACATTCGGTAACAAAATTTAACTTTTTTTAGTGGTGGATTGCCCCACCGCTTATAACATAATTCTTGGACGTCCGGCTCTAAATGCCATGAAAGCACAAGTTTCCACATTCACCAATGAGCTGATTGTCCCATCTTCTTCATACCCTTGGTCCATTAAAGGCGATATTCAAATTGCCCAAACTTGTTATCAAGCTTCTCTCGTTCCCCTTCCAGTGTCAGAACTACCTCCGGCTGAAATTGAAATAGATGAGGCCGAAAAGATGGAACCATTCGACACTTTAGAAGAATTTCAAATCAATGCTGCTCATCCTGACCGAAAGGTGCAGCTCAATACTTCTCTCCCTCCTAAACTCAAATTTCAAATCCTTGATTTAATTGCACAATTCGAACATATTTTTGCTTGGTCATCAATCGATCTGGGTTCGGTTCCTCGCTCATTTTCCGAACATCGTCTTAGCATTCCTCCAAATACCAAACCAATTGTTCAAAAGCGACGAATCTTACCTCTGGCCAAGTAAGAAGTATTGAGAAAAGAAGTTCAAGACCTTCTTTCAGCAGACATTATTCGTAGAGTCCAATTTCCTCGATAGTTGACAAATCCGATCATTGTGCCGAAACCAGGTGGTAAATGGCTTGTATGCATTCATTTCACTTCACTCAATAAAGCAATTCCAAAAAAGCCTTTTCCACTTCCACGCATTGATCAGTTGGTGGATGCAACTGCCAGATATGCTTTACTTTCCTTTTTGGATGCCCATAAAGGGTATCATCAGATTCAAATAGTCATCAAAGACGAAGAAAAGACATCTTTCATCACTCCTGAAGGACTCTACTGCTATACACGAATGTCATTCAGCCTCAAAAATGTTGGTGCTAATTTTCAGGATGCAATCAACCGAATGTTCCAGCCTCAACTCGGCCGAAACATTGAAGCATATATTGATGACATTCTGGTCAAATCAAAAACACAAATTAATATTCTCGATGATTTGGCTGAAATATTTTCTACTTTTGCACACCATGACCTTAAATTAAATCCAGCCAAATGTTCTTTCGGCG
The DNA here is from genome assembly GCA_035583425.1 of Marsdenia floribunda. Lineage (NCBI taxonomy): Eukaryota > Viridiplantae > Streptophyta > Magnoliopsida > Gentianales > Apocynaceae > Marsdenia > Marsdenia floribunda. The sequence goes on along the minus strand of JAXGGT010000162.1, from coordinate 9,351,035 downwards.
TTCAAGCGGGAAAATTTATTAGTTTCATGATATTCTGAAAAGGTATTGAAGCCAATCCATCAAAAATTGATGCTATTCAAAAGCTTCAATCTCCCCGCAATATCAAAGAGGTTCAGCGCTTAAGTGGCTGGCTGAATAGCCGCTTTAGGCAGATTCCTCTCCAAGGTCGGGGAAACTTCCCTTCCTTTCTATCAGCTTCTTAGGAGTCCAAAAAACTTCAACTGGACTCCCGAATGTGAAAGCACATTTCAACACATCAAAGTTCAATTAGTCTGTCCTACGTTGCTGGTTCCTCCCCAACCGGAAGAAGATTTACATTTGTATAATTCAATTTCTTCCACGGCCGTAAGCTCTGTTTTATGCTCCTTTCGAGGTTCAAGCATGAAACCTATTTACCATGCTTGTCATGTTCTTCAAGGAGCCGAATCTCGATATTCTACTTTGGAGAAACACATTTTTGTGCTTATAGTCACCGCCCGGAAGTTGAAGCTATATTTTTTGGCTCACAAAATAATAATGCATACTAACGCTCTCATTCGGCAACTAATCTATAAACCGGACGTTAGTGGCCAAATGATGCGTTGGGCACTTGAACTTTCGGAGTATGACATCACATACACCAAACATAAATGCTCAAACACTTTCTAATTTCATTATTGAATGTACTATTTCAACTGATAAACTGGTTCCTATTCCTAACACTCATATTCCTCTATTGCAGGATTGTTGGACCTTGAATGTCGATGGATCAGCAGCCGAATCCAATAAAGGTGCTAGCTTTCTCAATAACTAATAACGAATCTGAATATGAAGCACTCATTGTTGGTCTAAATATTGCTCGCTCTTTGCAGATCCAGAATCTCCTGGTAAAAATTGATTCTCAAGTTGTTGTCGGACAAATAAATGGCGATTTTGATGCCAAGAAAAAAAAATATGAAGAAATATTTAGAGTTAATTTCTTCTTTGTTCCCTCATTTTTCATACATTCAGGTTGAACACGTCTCCCGAAAACAAAACACCGAAGCTGATTTTCTATGTAAACTTCATACAAGTGCAGCTATCGACGGTACATGGATCGAGCCCTTAACTCGCAAATCTATTGACTTGCCGATTGTTGCTTCTGTCAATAATGATCCATCTTGGATGGATCCCATTCGAGCCTACATCAAGGATGATATACTTCCAGTTGATTCCACTGCGGCAAAAAATATCCGAACATCCACTTCTCGGTATGTTCTACTTGATAATTCTTTATACCGTTGTCATTTTTCATGGCCTTTTACTTAAATGCATCACCTCAAACGAAGGTAATTATGTCCCCCGAGAGATACATGAAGGCATCTGTGGTGCTCATATTGGTGCTCGCAGTTTAGCCCGCAAGGTCATGCGAGCTGGACATTTCTGGCCAACTTTAGAAGCGGATGCGACAGTACTTGTCCAGAAGTGTACTAATTACTAGTTGCATGCCAACATTCATCACCTTCCAGCAACAAAATTTCATTTTTGAGCAATCCTATACCTTTCTGTCAATGGGGTATGGATCCCGTCGGCCCTTTCCCAAAGGTAGCCGGAAGTAAAGAATTTCTTATTGTTTCTATTGACCATTTTACTAAATAGGTCGAAGCACGAGCACTTGCTTCTATCACTGCTCGAAAGATCAAAGATTTTTTCTGGGACGAAGTGATCACAAGATTCTGCATTCCCAGAATTTTAATTACAGATAATGGGAAATAATTTGAAGCCCCAAGAGTTCTAAACTTTCTGCCAAGAGCTTCAGATAGACCATTGGTTTACTTCTGTTGGTTATCTATAAACCAATGGATTAACAAAAGTAATAAATTGAACCATCGTTTAAGACCTCCGAAAGTGGCTTGATAGTGCTAAAACAAAGTGGGTGGATGAATTGTCGAGTGTTTTATGGTCATACCTAAGGGTGGCAATCGTGTCGGGTTCGTGTAATCGTATCGGGTTGAGTTAAGGTAATTATACTTAACATGTCAACCCGAACCCGACACGAACCCACAATGACACGAATAAGGTGAACCCGAACACGACACGAAAATTAATCGTGTCAACCCGCCAACCCGATTATGACACGTATATGATTCAAAACTCATTAACCCGCCAACACGATTACACAATATCAACCCGCCAACCCGATCATGACATGCATATGATTCAAAACCTATTAACCCGCCAACACGATTACAAGATATCAACCCGCTAACCCGATTATTTACCTATTTTAACATATAAAAATACCAATATTATGTAATTTATTTATATAAAAATTATTAAATAATTTAAAAATAAATAAAATATATAATTAAAAAAAATAATAATAATTAAAATAAAAAAAAATTATTTATTATTTAAACGGGTTGGCGGGTCAGAAACGGGTTGAGCGGATTCAACCCGTTTATAACCTGAACACGATTAAACTTAAACGGGTCGATCCGCTCTGACACGAACCCGCTAACCCTCAACTCGAACCCGCTATTTTCGTGTCGTGTTGTCGTGTTGGGTCCAATATTGCCACCCCTAGTTATACCGAACAACCCCTCATTCACGCACCAAAGAAAGTCTATTTAGCCTATATTTCGGCATCGATGCCTTACTTTCTGTAGAAATTGGTAGTTCCTCATTCCGTTTGGATAATTTTTCACTCGAATGGAATGATCAAAAAATCGCTGAAAATTTAACTCTTTTGGAGCACCTCCAGACTAATGCCGCATCTCAGAAAAATCACTCCAAACGGAAATTAGCAGCCTATAAGAACCGAAAGATTAAACATCTTCAACTAGCCGTTGGTGATTTAGTCCTCCGGAGAAATGAAGTTAGCAGATAAGATCCTAACCGAAAGTTGGATGTTACCTGGGAAGGTCCGCATATCATTTCTAAAGTCAATAGTAATGGCAGCTATCGATTACAAGACACTAAAGAACAAACTATTGCCCAATCATGGAATGCTCAGAATCTTAGGAAATATTATCCTTGATATTTATTTTACACTATGTTAATTTTCTTTGCAACAATCGATTATTATTAATGCAATTGTCAAGTTTCAATTTTCAGTTTTTCTTTTACTTATATTTCAATTTCATTCACATATTGTATCTTTCGACTCAACACTTGACTAAAATAAACACAATTTATATAAACAAAATATGTTTTTCGGCTAAACACTTGACAAGAATAAATTCATTCAGCACAATAAAATTATTCACAAAACCTTCAAATTTCAATGTTCAAAATATGTCAAAATTTATCCTATCTATTACAAGAAAGACACCTAATCTACACTCGGTTGTACTGATCCCTCCGGAAGATCAGTATTCCCTGTTCCATTATCTTCATTGGTGCCTCCTTCTTCATCCTCGTCTTCATCCTCCGGGAGTGGTTGTGTCAATTCTTCTAAATCAAAATTCCCACCATCCTAGGGATACACATTAGCCTTAGCAGTTTCGGCTATAACTTGGAGATGCTCCAGCAGGCTGTAGTTTGGATTTGTTTCTCGCAAATGCTTTTCCATGAAGTCGAAAGCTTCCCAGCCACTGGCTTACTAAAGCGAGTAAAAAGGTTTCCACACCTTTCGTCTCGTAAGAGAGCCGTCAATACTGCCTTTGAAATGGCAGCATTGATTTGACCATCCGACGTTTAGTACCTTTCAGTGAGTCGTTTGGCTTTAGCTTCCCATTTAACGCGGGCTTCTTTTTCCTTTTTGGCCTTCTCTTCAGCCGAAGTTAGAGAGATTTCAACTTCGGCCAATTTCTTCTTCACTGCCTCCAAGTGAGCCCTGGCCTTACCCTTGGCTATGTGTAAATTTCCCAGCTCCGCAACGTTTTTCTCTCTTTCCATCTGGAGCTAGCGGTTTACCCGTAGGCTTCGCCCAAATCGACGTGTGGCTTTGGTTGTCAAAGTCATAGCTTGCACATTTACACTTAGTTAATATAAAATTTATTAACTTTTATATTTGATAACAATACTAATTACAACTGTTTTTACCTGATAATTCCATATCAGCATCGAATTAATGGTGTTCACATTCGATTCATTCTACAAAATAGTTAAATCTTCCAAAGGTATACAGTTCATAAAAAATTATTCTGCATCCTCCGGAGAGTCAATTGATGCATTCACTTTAATATTCCAATTAGGTTGGAATATTTCAACTACTTGTTCCCCTTCACCAGCTTCCTCAGGAGCTTTCCTCTTCCGGCTGTTTTCGCCAACCGGTTGTTTCTCCAACCTCCTTTGCTCCCTAAGAGCAAGAGTCTGGTTGTCGATACTTTCAAATCCTTCCAGATCCAATTCAACCACCGAAGGTTGGACAGGTGCCACTTCCGGCACTGCTACTATTACAGTAGTTGTTGGTCTTCCGCTTGTATACATACAATTTTTTCACATTATTATATTTTCAAAATTTATATTTTGAAAGTAACAAATCCGATACTTACCAGCAGCATTAGCAGCATTTTTCTTTCGGCTACTGGAAGACCCTCCAGACAACATCCGGGCCACAAGAGATTTTCCTGCTCAAAATATAAAGTATATAAGTCAACCATCAATCAATTACAATAATTATCTTATTTCTTTCCTATCTGTTTTTTACATACTTAATAGCCGAATGTCGAGACGAGTCTCATACTCTAATATAGAGTATACCACCAACTCCTTCGGCCAATCTGCACCGATTACCAAATCAAAATAAAAACTATTTAAAATTTTTTCATCTTCCAAATACTTTCCAGCCACAGTAGGCAACTCGTTACACAAATTCTTGGATGTGTTCTAATTAACACACATCCCAGAGTCCCAAATAGTTGAATTCTTCACATAAAAAAATTCATCCTTCCACGAATGAATGCTGGAAGGACCAATTATCGTCGGCTGAGAACTTCTACGGGTCATATAAAAGAACCCCCTTCCTTCGACCGTTGTATGCTTTTGTCCTAAATAGAATAACCTTCTCCACAATTCTAAACTTACTAGACATCCGAACGCTTGGCATGCCATCACAAATCCTACAGTGGCTCGAATCATATTCGGCTCCAACTGACCGAACTGTATATTATAATAAATACAGATATCTTCAAAAATTGGGTGCAAAGGAAACCGCAACCCCGCTCGCAGATGAGTAACATAGGTCGTAATTCAACCTTTCGGCGGCCTATGAATTCTACCTTCTGCCCCAAGATAAATAGTTCGGTATGAAACTGGGAAATTATAGTACTCTTGGATAGCATCCAGTTGTGTGCAAACAAACACTTGCATCCGATAATGAGGTACCTCAAGATTCGGTCCTTCATCTATTGCCAGTTTTCTTGTCGCTGGTTTCATCCTTGGGCACCTTACCAATAGTGGCTGCCGATAATTTGTGCCTTCAACCACTACATTTTCTTCCAGATATGGGAAGTCAAACTCTATACCCTAACTTCTATACTAGATACAGACAAATCGGTCACCTTCCCTAACTGGACCTAATCTTTCTACTTCAGCCTCTACATCCGGAAGTTGACTTACGGACGATCTTATAATCTCATTAGACGCAGCCATTTCCATTTATATATAATAAAATTAAACTCTTCAGATGAAAAGAAGATCCAAAGGTTTACCTGCAGTTTTACGAGAAGTCATAGTCAATTTCAGGTTCAAAGTAGATGCAAATTCAAACACACGCACTTTTTACTGCAACCTATTCAAATACAAACATTTTTATTAGTTCCTTTTTGTCTCTGTTCATCATATTTTGACACAGATTATCACAAAATGCATCAAACAAACAATGTACATTTTAACATTCTATTTGCATGGATTCCATGTCATTTTCTCCCCTTTGAACAAATATCAAGCACTATGAGTGCATATTATAAACACAATATACATTAACACTTTGAACGTTCTTACATTCATATTCATGACTCATACAATACCCAGATTACATACAATTTCAAACATATTATCAGCAAAACCACAGGTACTTACCGTTATACTGCAAGACCCTTTTTGATATTCAACAATAATAGCTCTACAAAATGCAGAAAACTAAGAAAACAAGATACAACTTGCGAAGAAAATAGAGAGAGAATACAGAGAATTTTGAATGCAGAAATGTTAAAATGTTTCAGCATACCACTTATTTTTCTTTTTGTTTCTCTGATACGACACCCCCTCTCTCTCCTATTAAATGACGACGCAACTTTTGATATTTTTTAATTATTATTTCCCTGTTTTGAGGTGTCACGTCGACATACGGCCCTTGATATTCATAAAAAAGTTGCGCCTTTCTGATTTTAACTGACAACAATTTCATAATGACGTCTCACGTCAAAACGTTTCATTTTTTCGCCGCAAACTCTTTAACCGGATATTGTTCCACTGAATCTTACTTCCGGATATCTCTCAATTTTCTCATACACCTTTAAGAATACTCGAACACGTTTTACATATTTTTACCTTTCGGTAAGTTAAGCCGAACAACAATAAAAAAAAAAGGGGGGGGAGTGCTTGTGGTGTATATAAGTATAAATATATATTATTTATGCTTTATTATACGTCTAAATGACTCATTTACCCCTAAGAGGTTTTACATTGGGATTATCTAAATCCCACATTGATAAACTACTAAACTATTTGGAGATTTGTCTTCTATATAAACAATCAATATCTCCCAAAAAAGGTAAGTGCATTTAATCCCTTTTGCTTTGGAGTTTGACCTCATTATTGGCCAGACTACTAACTCAAGCATTAGAGCTTTTTTGGGGGATAAACCCATTTTCCCATCTTTTGTAGGTACTTCACTGAAGAGTCTTTCTAAGCAGGACCTTTCGGCCACATCACCCCCAAATTAAAAAAAAAAAAACAAAAACAGGTAAAGAATCTTGCTCTCTCTCTCTCTCTCTTTCTCCTCCTCTTACTCTTCGTCGCAGACATGTGATATCCAGGCCCAAGTTAAGTGCAAATAAAGAAATTTAGAAAATATTAAGTAATTATATTTTATTATTTACGTATTTTAATTTATCGTTAAAACTTTAGGTTTATTTTTATATTTGTATCGGAGGTTATTGAGTCTTAGAGGTCTTACGGAGAGAATCTAATTGATGAATATTAACGAGATAATGAATTCTTTAATCCCTTTAGGCTTAAATTTGGCAAATTAGATTTATTAGATAGAGTCTAAGTCAAAATTTTGTGATATTTAGGTTGGGACTCATATTTATATTCAGTTTAAATATGGGTCTTTTTTTTTCTTCTTTTTTTTTTGGCTTAGTGAACAAGGTATTATAAATGGATCTTAACTATGGGTGACACCTTTAAATCACGTTCATGTTCCGATTAATTTTCGTTTAAGCTCTGGTTCCAAGTTTTTAATCCGTTGTATGTAAATTCAAATTCGTAATCTTATTTAAATTAAGAGAGCACCTTATTAATTTGTTTGCACCATGAACTAAATTTAACTAATTTTACTCAAATTTTTATCTTTTTCTTAAATTTTCTTTAATATCTCTTATATGTATAAAATCGCCTATATTGTTGCTAAAAGAATTTATTTATTTATGTAATATTTCTTTATTTATTATTATTAATAAAATTTTACTAATAAAAAAAAACAAAACAAAATAAACAAGAATTATTGGTAAAAACTTTCACCTTCTTTCATTACCATAAAACTCCATTGACTATTTGTATTTGGTATCTAGGCAGGCAGAAGATTTCTTGGTTTGACCTTTGGTTACCACAATAGCCAGAGCTTACAAACAGACTACCCATTAGACTTTGGATCATCAAACCACGGATTCACAACAAATAATAATAATAATCAAATTATAAAATATTTGAAGTCCAAATCCAGAGCTATTCTTTGACTTTTTAATGGCATTGACATGCCAAATATGTTTGTAAAATTTTAAGGTGGGATAACATCACCAAATTATCATAAAATTCTAAGGTACAAGTGAGTTGTTAAGATCACTATTTTGTGGATCGAATCAGATCGATCGTATTGTAAATCGACCCCCAACTGATTTGATTTAATGATAAAACTATTTTGTTAAAAAATCGTGTTAAAAATAATAATTTATTTTGGACCGTAAATTGATCAGTTGACCCTTTTTTTTTTCTTTTCAGAGGGAAAGAGGGGGTTTTCCTTTGTCCATAGTGGCATTATGACATGATTTGCATTAATTATTTTTAATTCTCCCTTATTTTACTTCTAATGTGATAGGTCTCTTTTCTAAATATTTTCTACTGTAATCTTATTTTGTTATTTATTTATTAAAAAAAAAATGTATTTTTATTATTGTGATTTTGTTAATTATATTTATTTTTAATTTTAAAAATGTATAAAATATAAATACTTATTAAATAATAAATAATAAATGTGTTATTTTTATATATTTTAAATATTTATAAATATTTTTATAAATTAAAATTACATTAAAATATTACAAAATATATTATCTATAGTAAATATTTTAATTTTTAATTATAACATCACCGATTTAATTACGGTTCAATTGTAATTCAACCATTAAACCGTAAAACCACTAATTTTTCAGATTTAATTTATGGTCCGATTTTGAAAACATTGATTATGGTACTTTCCTAACTTAAGTAAAGTCGTGAGTTCCTAATCGCATTTATATATGCACCTAGAGTTAGAAATTATCTCCCTTAAAAATCTATCCAACTTGAAACAAAATGTCTGAATTTAGACATAACTTAAAAAACATCCAATAAATCATTTATCAAAAGGAAGTTTACCAAAGAGAAGAATAATGAAAAAAAAAAAAAAAATCATAGATAAGTGGCAGTGGCAACGCCATGAAATCTTGTATAATTAGTTTATACCTTCTTTTTCTTTTTCTTTTTTTTTAATTATTGCTTTTATTTATTTCTTTTTGCTAACCAAAACGAAGAAAACATAGCTTGAACAGCATGAAGATAAGTAAAATGGAGCCCACAGAACGCCTAATTACCATAAATAATGCTAGATGGACAAGACATCAGCTGTAACTTCATTGGAAAATTAGATACATTTTTTTAATCTTGAAAGGGCAATTTGCTTGCAGTTCAGATCATATTTCATATATATATATATATATATGTATGTATGTATCTGATTGGTATGTTCTGTTCCATTTCTATATCTGCACTATAATTATTTTGAATTCTGCAGTCTGAGAAAAAAGAGGGATAACATAAGTTAGGGGAAGAAGAATTCCATTTATATTTTTTTTTATCCTTTTTCTCTTTTCGTTTTTCGTTATCATTGGATCAAATAAAGGAATGGCTGTGTCTTACTCTCATTATGCTCCGGCGATGGTGATGATTCAGAAATCTATTTCAACCAAAAGGCCATCGATGACTTCGAGTATGGTGGTTATGTGCACAGGCAACAACATCTCGATCAACGCGACACGTTTTCAGATCAGATTGCCTCCAATCGCCACGAACAAGGTTAGCTTCCCAATTGCTGCTGTTTTTTGCGATCTCGGCTCCTCCTCCATACTCTTATCGAAGAATCACTCGAGTTGACTTTCCCTTTTTTTTTTTCTTTTTTTTTTTTTTTAAAATATATAAATATAAAAAAAGGTGGTTTTTGAGGATGAAAGCAATGGGATTGTTTGTTACAGTAATGAAAATGGCGAAATTATTTGCGAAGGAATTGACGAAGGTCCTCGCTTTCAACGGTTGAATTCAAATTCAAGCTCTGTTTCGAATTCCAGGTTCGTAATTTCATGGTTTTTTTTTTTCTTGGTTTTCATGTAAGTGATTCAAAATTGATTGAAGACTGGTTTCATTATACAATTTCAGAGATGCAGAGATAATTGATCTTCTTAAAAATTGGTGGCTTAAAACCGGTGGTGACTGGTGATGCTGAATTTTACTAAGACTAGCCGGAAGAGCAGGTTGCTACTTACTGTCCATCCTTTTTCCTTTCCAAAAACAACATACCTGTAATCTTTAAATAACTCCTTTGCATTTGTTCCCCCATCGAAGGGCCACTTCTTTTTCTTTTGGTGTTCAATGTAAATAAGACTCTCCAATAGCAGTTTTCCAGTAATACTTCCTTTTCCCCTTATCATGCCACAAAAAATAATAATAATTGAATCGATAACAACCACGTCAATTAATATTATTATCTTCAATTTACCAAACAAAAATATTATTATCTTCAATATCTTTCTGTAATAAGATTTTAAGGGTATTTTTGGATTGGAAAAATTTTTTTTGATAAAGCTCATTTTGTTAAAAAATAATTGAGTGAATTGTGAAAAAAGAAGAGTAAATGGGACAAGTGAAGAAGTTGTCTAGTAAATAAGGGACAAAAATAATATATTTTATTAGTATAATGATGATATTTTATTCGAGTTATATATATTTATATGTATATATTGAATATTTTATTTATTTTTTTGCCACCTAGATAAACATGAATAGTAATATGTCAGGTGGTGTCTAAACAAATACAACTCATTTTTTTTTGTGTTTGAATGAAATTTTAGTAAATAATTCTAATCCAAAAATAGCCTAAATATCTTTAATTGTTAAAATCAAGTAAATCAAATCAATAAAAGTAAAAAATATTTACAACATTTTTCTTTTATGAAAAAAAATAAATCTCAATCTTATAATTACTTAATTAACGTTTAACTTTTTTCGTATGTGATTGACTATATATATAATCAAAATATTACTTTAAAAAAATTAAGTTCTTTTGGGTAATTCTCCATCATTATTTATTTTAATAGGATAAAAATATTTAAATTGTTTTTAAATTAGTAAAAAAAAAAAATATATTTGATGAATAGTTATAGCAACATATAATTATTTAGAATATTGATAAATGTATAAATGTATATATATATATATATATATATATATTAAGATATGCGAATAGTTTCTTTCTTTTTTTTTTGAATTTTGGTTGACCAACAACTTTTTTTTTCTCTTTTTTTTTTTTAGATGGTTGACCAACAATTCATACAATCGCAAAGAGGTATATGAATTCGAGTCATATAGAAGCAAAAAAAACTACTAAAATTTTAATTTTAAAAAAAAAAAAAAAAAAAAAACCTTGAATTCTATAGGGTATAGGAAGGGAGGAGATGATGATATAATTACAGAAATATTATTTTATATATGTTTTTAATTAAAAAGAAACAAATCATAATGAAAAATATCAAAACAAGGAAATAAAAATTTTCAAAAAGAGTCAAAATCACTGCTTCTTCTTGAGGAACTTGGCTCTAAGCTCTGCTACATCAACCTCATCGAAGTGAGTCTCCGGAAGCCAGTTTCCCATCTTTGAATCTCTCATCCAGAAAACCTCCTTCCTTAACCCTTTCGCAACTTTATCCATATCATTAATAATGTTCTGATCGACAGCATTCCTTGTCATCGTTGAAGCCACCGCTGTACTATCCCCGGTAGCCACAGTATATGCTCTCCTACATAATAGATTCGATTATATACAGATGAGATCAAAGATTTTACATGAATAAAATTTAACTAATATATTCTCATAATTCTCCAAGTCAAACAGAGTAAATAGACCTGTAAGAATAAAAGCAATGACAGATATATTCAATATTCAGGAAAAGACAAAAAAACAAAAAAAAAAAAAAAAAAATTTAAAACTTGAGATTGTCTTCTTGTTGTATATACGTTTCAACTTATTTCTTCCGTTTGTGTTTTCCTTTTTTGTTTACTTTCGCTAAATTCAGGCAAAGTCTAATTAAAGCGGACGTTTACCGGCGAAACAGCATCATAACTTTTTTACCAATTCCACGTTTCATCGAGAAACACATGACGAGAAACTAACCTGAAAAGGAGAATGAATCCGCTGGAGGCAGCCCTTGACATGTCGACGAAATAAGTAAGTATAAGAAAGCTTCGAAAAAGGAAAAAAAAAGAAGAAAAATTATAGGGTTTCTGCTTTGATTCACAATTACGTGGGGGAGTTTATGCATGAGAAGGAGTGTATATATACACACACGATGAGTTAAAGATCTTTAGTAAAAAACCAATCCTCATCGATTATTATTATTATTATTATTGTTCATTGTTATTTTATTATATTATAGTAATTGTTTTGATAATAATTTATAATTTTAAAAAGAATATATATTATAAATTTATTATTATTATTTTTAAAATAATTATTTAAATAAATTATTAAGTAATATAATTTTATTTTTGATATTTAAGATTTTAATAATGCAAGTAAAAATAATAAATTAATTTAAATTTTTAATTAGTTAGTCTTAATTATTTATATTAGAAAATTAAAATATTTAAACATAAATTTTGATTGTTTTATTTACATAATAAAGTTTGTTTTTTTTTTTTTTTATCATTACTTAATAAAGTTTGTTGATAAATTATATCTCGTAACTTGAAAAAATAAAATAAAATAAAATAAGACGTAATCCTCCTTAAAAGAACAAAATGCTTCTGTAGCGGGCGTAATGGGCCTTCAAATTCCCATTTTTTTTAATCTTCTCTTGTCTTTGTCCTTGTTATGTTATCAACATCAAAGTCCTATGACACCAACTTGAGGTTGGTTGTAATAGTCCGCAACTTCACTCTATGTAAGTGAAGGATTCAAGTTTGAATTCTTATATATGTAGTTATCCCAGTTGGGAGTCTCACCTACTATTGTCCAGTGTGCTACTCAGGGCGACAAACGAATCATATGACAACAAGACAATAGTTTAGAGGTGTGACTTTCCTTATTTATGTGTCTTTATTTAACTTATCAAATAAAAGACTTATATTTAAATCTCACCAAGAATAATCTTGTGACGAATTTCAATTTTGCCATAATCCCTTATTTCGATAGAATACAAATATTTAAATTTAATATATTTTTTAAATCTAATTGTGAAATCAAATCAAATTGTCAATCGAAACAGTCATATCATAACAGATTTTTTTATTAGGAGAGAGGGAGGGAGGGATTAAGTGGGAGTCACATATATTCAGTTTGCAACTAATGTAGTTTTTGAATCTCGAGTGCCTTTATTTCATTCACTTGGAATAGATGATGATGCCGTTTTACTTTTAGCCATAGCATTTGGACTTGGGAGGTTAATTTTAATCTACGGGGAATAATTCCTTGCTGTCTCATGAATCACCGTCACTCTTTACATATACAATTGAGAGAATCTTGTGCACGACAGCTATGTAATATATATATATATATATAAATATAATTTTATTTTTATTATTCTTTTCGCCCTAATTTTGACATCTATCTAAGTATAGAAGACTACCCAAAAAAAAAAAAAAAGTATAGAAGAAAAAAAAAAGTTTCTAATTCTTTTTTCCTTTATTTATTTATTTATTTATTTATTTTTAAGAAACAATTTTCACGTTTCGTGTAAACCACTAATGGGGCCCATCAAAGACAAAATAAAGCAACGCAGTTAAATAACCATAAAAAAAAAAAAAAAAAAAAAAAGCAACGCAGTTAAATAATTTTTATTATATATATAAATGGAATAACCAAAAGGGCCCATCAAAGACGGGATTTAAGCACGTGTACCATAAGTGGCTTGTCTTTTTTTTTCTTTGGTTGGACTTTCCACGTGGAACAATTGCTATTTGGTCTTAAAACAAGTTGCACCGATTTTTTTTTTTTTTTTTTTTTTATTTTAAAAATTTTTCTAACCTCGTATTCCTAATTTATTAAATTATAAATATTATTATTAAAAAGTAGTCTTAAACTTCATTTTGCTTAAATAAATTATTCGAATTTGAATTTTATGTATGCAATTACTTTAGTCGGATGTTTCATTTATCATTGTCAGGTGTTACTTACAACTGATTAGTTAAATATAATATGGTTGAAAAATATATTTCCACAATAATAAGGCCTGTTTGGATACCGACAATAAAAAATAATATATATATATATATATATATATATATATTAATTAAATTATATTTTTCAAGTAAAATTTTATTTTAAAAATAATAATTAAGATTAAAAATTAAAAAATTTAATTTAATTGTATTTTAAATTTGTATTTTTTAAAATTATATTATTTTATCAATAGTGTAATTAAATTAGTAATAATTTTACTTATAATTTAAGAAGTCATGGGTTTGAGATACATTAAAAATAAAAATTCTTCAAAATTTTTCACAATCAAAAAATTATATAATTTTAATATTTTATTTATATAAAAATATGTAGCTTATCCTAATAATAAAAAAATATCCTATTTTATACAAAAAAAAAAAAAAAAAAAAAAAAGAAATCAAGTAATTGATGGTGATAGAATTTTTTTTTTGATAAATGGAAGGTGATAGAACTTGACTTGAGCAACCTCTATCCTTTATATTAATTATATTGGCCCTTCTTCTTCCACCTATCAATCCTTCATCATCTCTATTTCTTCATTTTCTATTTTCTTCTCCGTTTCTCTCTCTTCTCTCTCTATCTCTCTCTCTCACACAAGCACACTCCTCTGGGTTCTTGAAGGAGAAGATGTTGCTAAAGATTTTGAGCCCTCTGAGATTGTTGAATACTCAAGAAGGAGTGGGTGTGGATGAGGAGGAGCTCATCATGAAGGAAAGTTGTTCTTCAGTTCGCACGGAATCAGATTCTGTACAGTTCCGGAGGTCAATGGCTGTTGGCCTCGGGATACTCGCTGAGATTAATTGTTCCACTTCCAACAACAAAAGTCCGACGTCGTCAAATGCTTATAACGTTGTCATGAACTCTGTTTCAAAATCGAGTCCTAAACCTATTATTTCATCTTCATCCGACAGTACAACCATGAACTCGAAATCCACCGATTATTGCTTTCTCAAATCATGTCGTCTCTGCAATAAGAAACTCAGTCTTGATAAAGAGGTGTACATGTACATGTACGTACGTAAGAACCATCATCATCATCATCATAAGTCATAATAATAATATCCTTTTTAATTCGTTCTTGAATCAAACAATTAATTAATTCATATGCTTATGCAGGGGGGATCAAGGGTTCTGCAGCATAGAGTGCAGGAACAGGCAGATATATGTGGACGAAATGAGAGAAATAGAAATTTCAACTAAGAGAACATTAGCTTCAATCAGGCGCTGTCGGGATAGTAACTGGCGTGATACTAGCAGCACCCTCCAACTCCAAGAGGATTACCGGCAGCATCGTCGCCGGCCGCAGACTATGTCGCCGTCATGCCAAAAGAACCAAGCAATATTTATATAGTCGTCGTCGTTTTCAGAGCACAGCCACATAAATTTTTATTTTTATTTTTATTTTTTTTCCCCGGTGCAATAATTTAAAATTTAACCATATTAATGTATATTATTGCACGAAGTTGAAGAGATCATTCTTTTTAATTTCTTTTCCAGCAATATATATATATATATATATAACATTTATATGGGCACTTTCCTCGGCAAATTAGAAGAATTAAGTTTGATTTATATCATGTTGTAATTTCTTCTTTTGTCTATATATCTATTATATATAAAATTTTATATTAATTTTGTGTACTCGCTTATAATATAAATTTATATATATATATATTTTTTTTGTAATTAAAAATAAAATTATGAATCAATTCTTATCAAATTTTAAAAATATTTATTCAATTTAATTATTTATTTGTAATATATTTATATCATATCATATATATGTATGTGAATTTGTAATAATAATTTTTTTTTATTAAATAAAAATTTACTATTAAAATTTGAAAATTTATTTTAATAAACGAAGAACTTGTAAAATTAAAATTAAAAGATTTAATAATAATAATAAAAAAATTGTAATATATATATATATACATTCCACATTTTAGAGTGGAATATTTCTCTAATCTATATTATATAAAATCTTAACATACAATTATTCTCCAATTTTTGTTTTTTCAATAATCGTTTCCTAGTTTTTGTGAATTTATTTAACTTTTTCCTCTTTATATTAAAAACTTTTTAATCTATTTATATTCTTTCTCTTTTTATTCTTTTTATTCTCCCATTTTATTTTATTTCGAATTTTGTTTTTTTATTAATAGACTTCTCGTTTCCTTTTATTTACCCCTTCTAAAAGTGATTTTTCTTTTACCGGTCTAATTTCTTTTTTAATTTTCACTCCGCACCTATTTTATATATATATATATATATATATATATATATATATATATTTGCTATGAAACAAATTACAGCGGAAACGTGGCCGGTGTGCGCATACGGTTTCATTATATTGTGGTTCTAATTCTTGTCGGTGGGATTAGGAATTCGAGCCACCACAATTGATTATGTATCGGTGAAATCTAGAACAAATAGGTTTTACGTTACTTTTTGTAACGTTTCACGGTTCTATGGTGTAGTGGTTAGCACTCTGGACTTTGAATCCAGCGACCTGGGTTCGACTCCCGGTAGGACCTTTTTCCTATAAATAATTTTTTTTTTGGTTTTTGTTTTACTCTTTTTTGGCAATTGAAATACATATTTAGGGTGTAAAATATCTCTTTTGAAAAAAAAATCCCATAATCTTGTATTGAAAATGCTACTTTTTTTTTTTTTTTTGGAAAAATTTGAAAACTTTTGACATATCTCGAACTCATGACCTCTCTGCTACCGCTGAGCTAAGTCTTGATAGACATATTTTAATAGAGAAATAACCTCTTTTCCCGCTTAGTAGGTGATCATGACGTGATTTATGAAGGAGGGACCATTGAGACAATTAAAAGGAGACATTTGGCTACATCGATACCAAATATACCTTTCTTCTCCCACTATGGTCTCTTGTATCACCTTCATGGAAATATAGAAATTAGACACTTATTTTGATTTGATAGTTTGATCCTTTTAATTCAATAAATTTTGATAAAAGCTATGTAATTTATATTATTCAATGATTAAGATATGATGCCGAATTTTCTAAAACATCTTCCAAGACACACTGTATAAAGTCATCAATAAAATTAAAATACATATTAGTTTAATTAATTCTAAAATACAATACCATTAATTTTGGTTAAGTTAATATTTATAATTTTTTTAATTATTTGAAATAATGAAAAAAAATATTTTTTATATTTTCATAATTTTTTTTAATGCGATTATAACTTTTATTTAAAAAAAAGAATTATAAATATTTACTTAACTGAAGTTAATGGTATTAAATTTTAAGGTTAATCAAATTAATACATATTTTCATTTGATTGATATCTTATAGAATGTATGAGATACTACGGTAGGAGATTCTAATTTTAAGATATTTCCTATAACACTTTGGGTAAATGATATTTCCCCAAAATGTTATTAAACATATTTACAGTATATTAATTAATAATTAAGATATTTATCTATATCTTTTTTAAATATATCTTCGAAAGAATTTCTTTTTTTTTTTTTTAAAAAAAAAAAACTTTAATAATATTTTTTTGATGCAGCCAAATTATAGAATACGGGACATTTAAGTAAAGGATGAGTTAAAGTTGACAAGTTGGGAGGCAGAGAATATGTGTTCCTCCACGTAATACTAAATTCACCTGCAATGAAGTTTGGAACAGGGATTTTCTCCATCAAAACCCTTTGATGCTTAAATCAATAAGAATTGAAGAAAAGTGGTACCCAGTTTAACTAGTCATCCACTGTTAAAAGAGAAAGAGTAGAATGTGGTAGTGCCTTAATAATGAAGAGTGCTCTAGTAAAAATGCTTTCACCTTGTTATTTTTGAGGACTATTAGTTCAAACCTACTTATATAGTGTGGTACTGGAATGACCAGCATACGAGCCAATGAGGTTGGAACGAGTGTGGGGTAAAATATGATCCCCAGCCAGATCATGTTTGTTGCATGAGTACTTTGACAACCATTTTTTCAAGATTGGTAGGTGCACTTATCTAGCTTAACCGTTCTGAGAGTGTTTTATAATGCACATGGAGGCATTGCAGCATGTCTCCTGGCAAAAGTATACAAAGAAAAGGATTGTGTGGAGGCATATAAAGACTAATGGATAAGTCTTGCCATATCTAGAGGACGAAATCTTAGATTATCCCTTGCTAATTACTGATGTGTTCTTGACATATTGAATGATGACGTGACCTCCTTGCTTTTCGTGAGTAAACAATCACGCGTGTTCTCTTCACATCGAGATCATTCTTTGAAGAGTATACATAATTTTTAGATATATAAATTATGTCGTTAAATTTAAATAATAAGGTGTAAGTTGTAGGTATATATAGTAAATAATTAGATACACATTCTTCCCTAATTGCGGGATATATATTATTATATTTTAATTTATTTTAGATTATTATGTTCGATTTATTTTATTATTTTTAATAAATTATATTTTTATAAATAAAGTGTATATTGTAATTATTTTAAAATTTTTAAAATTTTATATATATACTATAAGGTACAAAAATATTTATAATATATAACAAATTTATATATAAATTAAATATATATAAGTATACGTAATAAGTATTATATATAAAAGATACAAATTCTAATATATTAAAATTCTATATAATTTTAATTTGTAATATAAAATATAAAATTTGTTTAAATATATTAATTGATCTTTTAAAATTAATTTATAGTATTGTTATAAATTTTTACTTTTAAAAGCAAATCTTATCACTTCTTTTAGAGGTAAATTTAATCTAAATATATATAAGAAAAGTATAATATATATTGTGATATTAATATTTTAAATAAAAAGAAATTCAAAGTATATATATATATATTTTAAAATACAGTGCTTGAAATAAAATATTAATGATGAAAAATTTATTTATGAAATAAGATTTTCTTCAATAGGGTAACGTGAAAAATAAGTACGATAAGTTAAAAAGTAAAACAAAAAATTAGGAAAAAAAAAAGAAAGAAAGTAATAATGATAATAATAACATAACAATTTTCAAAATGACTAACATTAGTAAGAATAAAACTTAAATTTTGTGTATAAAAAAAAAGAAAAATAGAAAAGTGTATATATATATATATATATACATATTAAAATACATATAGTGTAAATTATATATATAGTACTTAATAGAGAAAATAATAAACTATAAAGTCACACAAATATGATAAAATTAGACTTGATTAGATGAAAATACAAAATCACAAAAGTTAAAATTAAAAAAATAATAATAATAAAATAAAAAGACAATAAATTCAAAAAGTTGAAAAAAAAAAAAAAATTGTCTTAAAAAAAACCTTAAAATATTATATATATATATAAAAGAAAGATATATAATTTTTCTTTAAGAAGAAATATTTAAATTTAAATACATAAATATGATAATTAATTATTATATTTTAGTTAAAATAACAGTTGAAATACACCGTAGTATTTAGTATTCCTACCACCTTTTCTAAAACAATCTTAAATTTAATACTAAAATACAATCCCAGTTCTCAGGAACAGTGACATTATAAAGTTCTTGATAACAACCAAAAGCGGTGCACCGTATGTATTGCTCATATGTTATGATTGACTCAAACATGGCGAACCTCGCTTTAGCGAACGCGATTTCTGATGTTTCCGCTTCCCCTGAGCTCAAACAAATTCCAATATCCCACAAAAAACGACTGGACAGGGCGCGAATTCTTTGATTATTATTATTATTATTTTTTTTTTTAGTAAAAATGAAAAAAAGAAAAAAAAAAAAAAAGAAAAATCGAATTCTGAAACTCCAAGAGTAAAAGAATTTACTAAGAACTACTTTAAATTTTACCTGTTAACGATCACTGTAATAATCACTGGATTTGGGTAGATGCCAAATTCTTAGAATCACAGTGCTTTGAGAGTTTTGAGTTGCTTGTTATTTTGGCGATGAGACCTTTTGGAGATTAATTTTATCGATTTAGGTTTTTTTTCTTTCTTTCTTTTTTCTTTTTCTATTCAATGTTGATGTTTTAATTCGTGTTTGACTTGGAAAAACGTAGGTTAATGTAATTGTCACTGCACTTTTGGTTTATACGATTCTTCTACTAGCAGTGCTATGCCAGTGTTATTTATCCAAGGCAAGAAGAATTTTTTAATGGGTTGATATTTTCTTTTTCCTTTTTATTTTTGGTTATTGATATAGATATATATCGTGAAGATTCTTAAATCACACGATTTTAATTTAATTTAATTTAATTTTTTTTTTAAAAAAATCAGATTTATATTCTGTTTCCTTTTATTTTATTTTTATTTTCTTTACTAAGTAGGGAGTTCTATCTGGTGTGTTGATTTTAAAGCTTCTTAGGGTTTCTATTCGGTTAGCTTCTCTTATTCGTTGGATTGAAGTTACGGATTAAGAATCAGGACATCGATCTTCCCAGATTTCGCCTATCCGTTCAATTCGTTGAATTTTCTGGATTAGGTCTGGTGAGTTTATCTCTGTTTCTTGTTCCTCCGTCCTCTTTTTTATTTTTTAATTTTTATTTATTTTTTTTTTCTCTCTGAAAACTGTATTTTCCCTCAATTGGCGTTTGGCTGGAATCTGTTTCCTGTTTGAGGGCTTTGTTGCTGGGTTCCGATTTGTAGTTGAAGTTGCTGCCTTGATGCAGCAGTTCTGACCATATTCATAGGCTCTGATACCTGCTAAACTCAGTTTCTTAGTTTCTCTTCAATTAACCTTCCAAGCCATTCACAGGCTCCTGGCTTCTATTATTCTTTAGGCATGTCTAGTTCCATATTTAATTCTCTGGATTTTATCTTGTTGGTAATTTAGAAAGTAATTTGATTTGTTTTGTTTTTTCAGTGTGAATTTGTTGAAAAGTTTTTTATTTTTCTTATTATTAATTTTGTTTTAAGGTGGAGTGCTATGTGTTTCTCCCTTATAAAATTCTTCTTCTCATTTAAATATCATCTTGCATTTTCTTAGGCTGACAGTGTGTTATGCTTTAGAAATAAGTGCTGTGCTGGCCTCATGTCTCATATTCAAGGAGCTCCAAAGTACAGTTGCAGTCTTCTTGCTGTCTTCTCTGGAAGAAGAACTACTGAGGAAGAACAAAATAAAAATTTCGATTCAAAGACTAGATACCCCTTTCCAGATCTTGTGTCTTCTGGGCGCTTAGAGGTGAAGTTTGATCCATTCTTGTCATTTAGCTGGTTTGAGAAGATCCCAGAGCAAATTGTCTTATGGTGCTTCTTGTTATAGCATTAATGGTATTTATGTTTCTTCCCCTCACCTATTTTCCCCTTCCAATGTAGGTTCAAACATTACAAAATCCAACTGTAGATGAGTTTGGCAAAGCATTGGAATCACTGCAACCAAATATTCTCTACTTGCAAGGCGAACAGCTTGCGAATGGTGAATTTGGTTCCCTAGTCTGGGGAGGTGTTGATTTGTCCACACCGGAAGCTATATGTGGGCTCTTCTCTACTGTACTGCCAACTACTGTATGTGTCTTGTATCTAGTGGCGTAATTTGTGCTTATTATGCCTCTCTACTTGTTTGTAGAAATATTGTGTTTGCTCTGTTTCTAAATTTGCCTAAGTGATAGCTATAATTTTTTTTTCTTTTTGTTTTTTGGTAACAAAGTACTTAAGTGATAGCTATAATTGATTAGCTGAAATAATGCAAAGTATTCTTTGAGTGCAATTTCAGCCCTTTTATGTACTCAACTTGACAATATGTTTGTCAACTAAGATATTTTTCTTGTCGGACTTGTTGAGTACAAAGGGAACTATTTTTATCCTTGCCATGACAAGAAGTCAGAAATTGTTACAATGGAGTGGAACTAGACACATTTAGACAGGCCTATATGCAAGTTAGGGGTAACAAACTATCAGGAATCTTCTGAGCATGGGATTTTCATTTTGAGGAAATCAGGACTAGGAAAAATGCTTTTGCCAGGAAATAAGAACCTCCATATGAATCCATTATTGCCCATTTGAAATGGTTATTCCGTCGAAAAGATTTTGTGTGCAAATGCTTTCTGTTTTAAGTGATAATCTTCCACCCCCTAGTGGGTAGGCAGGTGTGTTATTGTTCAATTTGGACATGATTTTTATGTCTAATCCACATCAAGTTTCTCAGAAAGCTTAGAAGCTGAAAATGTGAACATCTAGGTACAATTAGTTTGTAACGATTTCAGAAGTTTAGAGAAGGGGGCGTCGAGAAGTTACCTAGCACTAAGTTTCTCTGTAATTTTAATTTCCTGTCAAAATTTAAATATAATTTTATTAGAAATGATGACCCTAATATTGTGAAGTTAGGCAAGGGCTTGCAGAATGGATTATTATTTATTAGATTAATTAGTTCAACTTAGGAAACTTGAACTAAACATCATTTTGAGTAATTATTTAATGTTTTACAGATTGTATCCTAGTTGGACTAGGCTGAGAGGAGAAGCGTTGGAAGACAGACACTTAGCATTGTATGGTAGTTGTCATAAGAATTCACTTGAAATATTGTGAAAATTGAGTTCTCTGGAAATGCCACTGTTTTAGAATTTTGCATGTTTCTTCTCTCTCTTGTTCATTTATGAGTTCACTTACTTCACTACTTTTTGATCTGTTGTGAACATTCATTTTGTAATCATTTATGTCATGTTTGAGCATGAAGGTTTATTTGGAATTTCCAAATGGAGAAAAGTTTGCTGAGGCTCTTCACTCTACGGTAAGGGAAGGGTGTGTTGCAATGACCTCTTATTTGGAATTTTAAGCATGGACTTTAGTACCTTTTGTATCAAAGTTTAATTTATATTAACTTAGACTTGTCTTTTCAGGGAATTCCTTACGTGATATACTGGAAGAACACATTTTCTTCCTTTGCTGCCTGCCATTTTCGTCATGCATTATTTTCGGTGGCCCAAAGGTATCCTTAGTACTCACTGGAATTCTCTTTGATTTCACTATTTTTATCAAAGATATTTAAATTGGTGTTTTAATTTTTCTACCCATATTCATTCTAAAATCTGGGAGTGTGAATCTGTGAACGCTGACTTCTCTTTTTAGTGAGTGTACACTCTACTTAATTGACATGGCTTGTGAAGTTAGGTATTGATCTCTTCTTTAAGGTCCCTTTCTAGTTTTTTCTTTTCATGATTTTTTCCTCCACAGGTTTGATGATTGCTGTGATTTTTTTAGGCCTAGCATGCCAATATTACCCTTTGTGTTGGATACAAGTTGCTTTATCATGATAATGTTCTCAGTGGAACTAATTACTAATATGATTAGAATGCTAAATACTAAGCTATAGTACTATGTTTGAATTTACAGAAAATCCCTTAGATTGTACAAACATGAAGATGCAAATTTTGGAGTTAACTTGAAAAGAGCTTGATATCGTTGTAAGGTGTTCCTGTGGTTTCACGAGAAACTTATTTTCTTTCCAGATTAGGCTTCATTGACCTTTTATCTTACTACTTTTGGGTTACTGTTTTTCTCTCTTATTAATGGTTGAAGTTTTTCCACATGGAAAACTTCTTTAAGATATTAGTTCTTACATAGCAAAATATTCTTCTCAGTCCAGCAGTAGATAAGATTGGTGAAAAAACTTGAAAAGAAATAAAATTTTAATTAACTTATATGAGTTTACAGTAGTGGGTAATGAACCATTGAATGCCAGTTCTTTCTGGCCATCTAGGTAAGTAAGTTAATTGCTTATTAATATTGATTTTATCCTTGATTATATGACACCATTGCCTTTTTTGACTTGTGTACTTTTACATGTTTACTTGATAAATGCATTTTGGGCCTACCATACTGTGATCTCATTTTTCTTATTTTTCCTTTTGAAGATGGATTGGTTATGGTATTTAAAATGTTTTATGCCTTCTATTTTTGCCCTTAATTTGTAGCGTTTGTTGGGATAGGTGATCAGTTCCATCATAAAATGGAGGACTTGCTTTTATTTTTTTCGTTTTACATGCACTAGAGATTGGGATGGCACTGTGAACTCAGAGCTAGATGATATTTTAACTGTATGAAAACAGAACTTGACATGTATCTTTTATGAATTTCAGCTCGCCCTGTCATACATGGGATGCTTTTCAACTTTCATATGCTTCCTTTAGGCTTTATTGTGTTAAAAACGACCTTGTTCTCCCTGATAAAGGCCAAAAGGTAAGTGGCAAACTAGGTCCTCATCTTATTGGGGAGCCGCCAAAAATTGATGTTCCTCCACCTGAGGCAACACCTGGTGACGAAGAAGAAAGTGCTTCTGGTGCTCTTCCTGCAATAAAAATATATGACGACGATGTCAATATGCGATTCCTTGTTTGTGGAGAAGCACGCTCTTTGGTAATTGAAAAGGCTTTTCGAAGTTATGCTTCTCATTCAAAGATAAAATGGCTCATGCTTACATCGAGTATTTGCTCACTGATTAATTTCCTCCTTAGGATGCAAGCATATTGGAACCTCTGGAGGATGGTCTAAATGCCTTGTTAAGCATTGAAGTAAGTTCATTTACACTCGAATCTCCTAAGGAACTCTTTGAATATTATTATTTTTGATGTGTTATTATGAGCTTCTTAGCCACTATTTTATTGTATATATGAAAGCTGTGATTGATTCACATCATTTTCTATGTTTAGGTTATTGCAGTTTGCACTTTGCTCACTTTTATGCTTCTGGAAGTTCTCCATTTCATAATGTTTTTTCTATGTATAAGCTATAAATTAAATGTGAGGACTTGCCTAGTTTTCTTTCGTAGTTCCATGTCACAAGAGCCTGCCCCTTTGAAATGGTTGAGGAATTAACCAGAAATGGACTCCCTTTGAATTTCCTTTTAATGTTTGTTAGTGAAGCCCCACCCAAATAGTGTTAGCTGCAGATTCTCCCATAAATTGTTTATTACAACCTCTGAACTGTTTCTGTTTTTCCTTGTTGATGTAACTGACTAGCTTAATTTCTATTCTTTTGTTTCAGATGCGAGGGAGCAAAATTCATAATCGGGTTAGGTATGTTTCTTCTCCTACCTCAGCTACATATGCATGATTGCTCCTCAGTGTGCTGGAGCAGACAAAAAAAAAAAAAAAAAAAAAGGGTTTTAGTGTCTAGCTAAGCATTCAGTTTGTTGAAAGTATATTCAACATCATAGAATAGCTATTATCCTTAGCATACTTAGCATTCAGTTATTTCAAAAAATAATTATCATCTATTGAGATGTAGCCGTGTCTATGGTTTCAAAACTTCTGAACTTGAAATTAGGAACTTATGAATTGCTGAATCTTGCAGTGCGGTTCCTCCACCTCTTCAGGCAGGGATATTCTCTCGTGGTGTTGTGACCATGAGATGTGATATATCGACTTGTAGTTTTTCCCATATCTCACTTTTAGTGTCTGGTAGTGCACAGACATGCTTTGATGACCAGGTAACTTTCTTCCTGTTCTCACTGTTGTTTAAGTTCCAGAAGTTTGCTTTTATCTGAACCTTGATTATCATGGGCTGTTATTTCCAGCTGTTGGAGAATCACATAAAGAATGAAGTAATTGATAATACTCAGTTGGTTCATGCACTGTCAACTTCTGACGAAAACAAACCGCCTTTGTCAGAACCTCGGAGATCTGTGTCAGTAGCTTGTGGGGCAAATGTGTTTGAAATTTGTATGAAGGTTCCAACTTGGGCATCACAGGTTTCTCTCTCTCTTTCTCTCTTCCGAAGCAAAATGGGGGTATAGGAAAGGCCCCTCGTTCTGGAGCATGCACTTTTAATTTTGTTGACAATACTTTGCCATTTGGGTGCATGTACTTTTAATTTTCCAGAAGTTTTAAATGGTTCTGCTTGCATTGACCTAACAGTTAATATAGTGAAACCCCATTTTTCGCTCCTATTACTTTTGTTCTCCTCCCCTTGCTTCTTGGATTCTTATTTGTCAAATATTTTTTCAGGTTCTGAGGCAACTAGCACCAGATGTTTCCTATCGTAGTTTAGTTGCACTTGGCATTGCCAGCATCCAAGGATTGGCTGTGGCTTCATTTGAGAAAGATGATGCTGCACGACTCCTTTTTTTCTCTGGAAGACAGCAGAAAGATGAATGTTCAAACAATTTACATATCAACAGTATTCCCACCTGGTTAAGATCACCTGCTCCCAGTAGGAAAAGAATTGAAACGTGTCAACCGACTAGTATCATCTCTCAGAATGGTGCTGTGAAGAAAGAAGATCTGGAGAAGGAATCTGTTCTGAGGAATGGGGTTTCTGTTGTGCCCACTAGACAAAAATTGAAAGTTGCTACCTTGAGGCCCATCCCTCATGTTCGTCACCAAAAAATGCTTCCCTTTTCAGGAATTTCAGAGGTGGATGGACATGAAGGTAACCATGTGAAGCCTAATTTGCCCCCTGTTGCCCCATCAAAACATGGTAGTGTTGGTGTAACTCCTGCTTCACATCGGAAATCAACATCTAGTTCATATCAAGCAAAGCAGATAATATCTTTGAATCCCCTTCCTTTGAAGAAACATGCTTGTGGAAGAAGCCCTATACATGTGTGCTCTGAGGCAAGTTTCTTTTTCCTAGCTAAACTGTGTATCTTTCTCCCATTTTCCTGAGCTTCTGTGCTATATTTTTCTTGTATTCAAGTGTTCGTCTTGGGTGTTATCTAATTTCTAAATTTGTGTGAATAGTCCATGGGGTTCTGAAGTTGTGAAATTTTGACTAACCTGATCCCTTTTACTTTGGGGGACTAACTGTTTATTTCATTAACCTTTTGTGCCATAGGAGGAGTTCCTAAAAGATGTAATGCAATTTCTCTTACTTCGTGGACATACTCGTCTCATACCTCAAGGTGGACTTGCTGAGTTCCCTGATGCTATACTTAATGCGAAGCGTCTGGATCTATTTAACTTGTATAGGGAGGTGAGCTTTGCTAAAAAAGGTGTTTTAAAAATATGTTTGTAGTCTGTCTAAATAATATGCGTTACTTTGGTTCTTTTCATTTATCTTTATAATTATTAGTGGAAGTGGTGGTAATGTTAAGCAGGTGGTTTCAAGAGGAGGTTTTCATGTTGGCAATGGCATCAATTGGAAAGGCCAAGTTTTCTCTAAGATGCGGAACCACACAGTAACTAACAGAATGACAGTATGTTCTGTAACCTTCACTACTGATCATTTATCCTAGATCCTGATTGTTTGTGGATATTACCATTCTGTTTTGCATAACCACTCAATATCTGTATTTTCATAAATAAATATTTCATTGCCCCAAATCAAATTATTTTATTAAAATCATTTTTCTTGATTTATCATTCTTTACACAGTACAATGATGTTCAAAATAGTTGTACCTCACATCATTATTTTGAAACCAGGGTGTTGGGAATACACTTAAAAGGCATTATGAGACCTATCTGCTGGAATATGAATTAGCCCATGATGATGTGGATGGAGAGTGCTGCTTGTTGTGCCACAGGTGATGTAAAGTTAACTTTGTTTGCAGTCTCAATTGCAGCCAATCGATCTATAAAATGATTAACTAACAACCCTTGATTCTTCAAAATTTCACCAGTAGCGCGGCTGGGGATTGGGTTAACTGTGGGGTCTGCGGTGAGTGGGCACATTTTGGTTGTGATAGAAGACAGGGTCTTGGAGCCTTCAAGGTAGCTCTCTGACTCATTTGGGAATTCTGGATTCTAAGTTTCATGTGGAAATCTTTACTCACTCTAATTGTTTTGTTTTGTTTTTTTTTTTTTTTTTTAATTTTATTTTAAATAATTACTTCTTCTACAGGACTATGCAAAAACTGACGGACTAGAATACATATGTCCACAATGCAGTGTATCGACTTTTAAGAAGAAGATGCAAAAGACATCAAACGGATATAGTTAAGGCCTGAAGACCTACAGTGAACCAAAATTGTTGGTTCGTTGTTCTGTATTTTAACCTCTTGTCATTAATTTGTTAATGGTAGTTCCCTTGTGAAGAAGGATGGGGAAGTTTCTCTGCTATATAGGAAGGAATATGGATAGGGCAGTTGTGCATAATTGGAAGTGATTAGTTAAAGAATCTTGACTTGGATATAAAACAGGGGGCAAACATGAATAGGAGAGGAAAGATCCTCATGAAACGGGATGGATGCAGAGAAAGCAATATAATATGGTTGGGGAAGCAAGAGAGAGAACGTTCTGTTGGAGGTGCAGATTGCAGAACTCTCTCTCCCTCTGTAAGTTGGGAGGGGAAGTACGAGGTGCGCGCTCCACTGGCCATTTTTGGATGAACTTTACCCGCCGGAGTTGGTGGGTGGGGCACAAATGACAATGTGTGATTAGCTAGAGCCCCGTATTTTGAGAAGGGAAGGGTGTAACGTGTACTATTTTTTCTTTTTAACCATTTTAGGTGTATGATAAGAATGTCTTTTTCCTTTTTTTGGGTTGAGAATAGCTTTAGGTCTAATTACTGCCCTCGTTCCTCTCTTTATATATATATTAAACTTGTAAAATCTAAGAGTGTATTTGTTCAGTAATTTATTTTATATAAAATCTTTTTTTCTTTTTTTTTTTTTTGTTTTTTGTTTTTTGTGTCCACTTGTAAGAATCTTGTTGTTGCGTTTGAGGTGGAAAAACACCCTTGGAAAATTATTTGAAATTTTCTAAATAATTTTGGTGGGAAAATTTTGTTAGGTAAAAAATCTCTTCCTCTTTTTTTTTTTTTTTTTTTTTTTTTTCCAGCCAAACTAGTAGACGAAGTAGGGAATTTAGGAATTAAGAGGTTTAGGGTGTGTTTGGTTTTCTACCACATTAAGAAAAAATTGTGTTCTTGAAACAAATTTTATTTTCATTTAAATCAAATCTTGTCTGTAATTATTTTTGAATTGAATTTTATGTTGGAAAAAGTGAGGGTTAAATATATAGGTTTTATAGGTGTAATGATTGTATGTATAAGTGAATGTTTGTTTTGGGAAAAGTGTGTAAGAGTGATTTTATTAATAATATATATTTTTTAAATAAGGTGTGGTTCACAAATTTTATGCGTATGTTTTATAGGTGTGTTTTTGGGAGGACAAACTTATTTTAGAAAAAATGATGTCCAAATATGTTGGGTAATTAGAAAACTAAAAAAC
>JAXGGT010000162.1:9295589-9308239 GCA_035583425.1 Marsdenia floribunda | reverse complement strand
ATTCTTACATTCTTATGTTTTATGTTTTTGATTTCTATAATTCTTGACATTTTTGATGATTTTAAGGTTTTCCTTGGTTTTGATATTTTCTATAATTTAGATTTTCTAGTTCATTATCTTTGTTTTGTTGATCATACATTCCTCTTATCTTTACATGCTTTGATTTCTAGATTTTACATTATTAGTTATTCTCTTAAATTTAGATTTTTCTATAATTTTAGATATTTTGATTTTTATACAGTCTTCAAGGCATCTTTTTTGGCCTTTTTTGGCATGTAATTAACAACATTGACAAACAAATTTTGGGAATATGTTTTGACAGTGGAAATATAATATACATTTATAGTCATCTTATGTTTTGTGGTAAAAGTGTTTTTATGTTCAATAAAAAAAGTTGTACAAGATTATAAACCTTGTCAAGTAATTTCTGAATTCTTGAATTCATAAAGATGACCCAACTAACAGGGTCAGTAAAACCTTTTTACATTCAACAACAAAAGTTGTACAAGATCATCAACCCTACCAACTCATTCTTCGATTCATAAAGATGACCAACTAACAGGATCAATAGAACCTATACAAAGTCTAATTTCTATCAATACAATTTCTAATTTCCATTTCCAGGTAGCTTTTTCAATTCTTTTCCACTACCATTGCACTCCATCAAACTCACAATCATAAATATGCATAAAATCTAGCTCAACAGTGCTAATAAACCTACAACCGATGACCAATACTTTAATATCCCTTTTTCAAATTTCATCAGTGTAGATCTTCTTTGAAACTTTTGATTCTTTTCTTCATACTTTGAAAAACATAACTTCTAGGCATCAATCTCTTCTTCCATTACCCTAATTCATCAAAGCAACCCAGGAATAACTTTCATGGAACGTTTGCACATTTTTGGATCTACCCACTCAAAGAAACTGCACCTTCTACCATCGTCCTGTCACAGAAACGTGAAAGCTTTACCATTTCATCGATGCTCACATGGTTAATTGTTAACAAAACTTACAAACTTTACCTCTTCTCCCCCACAGCTTGCAAATCTTCTGGATGGATTTTTTTTCCTTCCAAAATGTCTTCAATGTGCTTCAGATTCCACATTTACACATGGGTAACAATGGACCGCAGTTTCTTCTCATCTTGTGGAACAAAACTCAGATTTCATAGAGAAATAACCGAGATTCTGTGGAAGAAGTGTCTCAAATCTAGTGCAAGAAAGAACCAAATTTGTGCAATTTGCCCAAAAAAAAAAAAATAATTCATTTTTCCAACTTTTAACATCATAAACATACCGCAACAGAATTTTAGATGGATGGACAAAAATGCCCATGAGTTTTAGTAAAGAAAAAGTCAAAATATCGCGAGTTGACGGAATTTTTAAAGGTTGACGGCGAAAACTGACGAAAGGGCAATTTATGGAATATTTTAAAAGTTGGAATGCAAGTTATGACCTTTTTAAAATTTAGGGGCAAAACCCAGAATCTGAAAAAGTTCAGGGGCAACTAGGACAGTTTGCCCATATATATATATATTAATATAACAAGTAAAGAAAAAAATATTTTGATTTTTTTTCTAGTGTGACAAATAAAACAATTGCAAGGAAAGTAATTATTCTTATTGAAAATGAATAAAATCCAAAAATTTTTTAATTTTTTAAACTAAAATATACATGAATTGTCATATATATATATAATAGTGTATTTAAAGAAACTGAGGAAGTAAATCATAATGGGAACAAAACTACATTAGTAAAGTACTGTATGTGCACACAACGTTCTTATATATATATATTTATATATGTTAACATTCCGCTCCCAAGGGCATAATGATCCAGAGTAACTTGAGTGAAAATCAAAAATTAAAAATATTTATTTTTATATAAGAAAATCTAGTAATTTATACAAATGTCAGCTACCAAATAAAATATAATACAAATATAAAGTTAAAATAAAAGGTAAAATATTTTTTTCTTTTGTTGAACAAATAAAAAAAGAAACTAATTAAACAACCCTTAAATTTTTTTTCGAAGAAATAATAATAAGAATAAATATGTTTGTAATAAATGAAATAATCAATTATATTTATAAATTTCACCTAAAGAGATATCTCATTCTCTCTTGGTAAAGGTTGTTTGAAAAATATCATAAATCTAAAAATAAAATTAAGGATTTCGAATCAAGTTATTGAATATATGTCTCACGTGAATATAATACATCCAATAGCTTGAAAATAATCTATATTAAAAGAATAAAGAATAAAAAAATAATTTTTGAAAATAAAATTTGTAGAAAGTAAATGTATAAATTTATTAAAATAACATTTATTAATAATAACAACTCATTTTTCATATACGATTGAGAAGGGAAAAAAATACATTGAAAAAACTACAATAAGATTTTCAAAATAAGTTTAAAAAGAGAACTATCTAAAAAATAAAGAAATTTGGAAAGTGCTCATATATGAAGATTTAAAAGAAAAAAGAAGAATAAATGACAAGAATATATACAAAAATGGAACATTCAAAATATTATGTAAGAATTAAAAAGTCAAAATTTATATATAATTATTATTAAAATTTATATACACAGCTTATTAAAATTTTATATTTCATAATTTATAAGAATAAATTTTAAATTTTAATAGTAAATTGATTTGATAAGAGTAAAACTATTATTAAGATTAAGTATACATTTAACAAAACTAAGTAATTAAATTAAATATTTTTTTTTAATTTAAAATTTTTTTGAATAAATTATATTTAACATTTAACTTTCAAATGCACATCTTATATTCTTTCACAAACGTCTTTATTCCATTCAATGTCATGCCCTAACAAAATTCAATGCGAAAAGAGCAACTGCATATATACGTTTCAATTTTATTTTTTTTTTTTCATTTTTATTATATAACTATATATACAATTTTTATCTTTTTGTTTAATTGTATCAAAAATTTCATCACATAACTCACGTTTTCATACATTTTAGTTCTCAAAATAATGAGTCACATGCCATTTTCATCTCTAAACTTATCGTTTTTATATATTTTGGTCCTTTGATATTTACTCATGTGTTAGTTATGTGAAGACTTTTAATGAATTTTTAACATAATTAAATAGGCGGAATAAATTGAATAAAAAGTTAAAGAATAAGATAAATAATAATATAATAAATATAGCGTTAAGAAAGCTTAGCTTAGTGGATAGTAGTCTTGCTTATGATCCAAGAAGTCATGAGTTTGAAACATGTTAGAAATAAAAGTACATCAATTTTTTTAAATATATATATATATATATATATAAAGAGAGAGAGAGATCTAAATTTATAAAAATATATAGTTTGGGGAACAAAATGGCCAATTATCCCACTATATTTTAGGTTAATGGAGATGGTTGGCTCCATATTTAGGGTATTTTGTCTATGTTCTCTCTCTCTCTCTCTCTCTAATTTAGTGGCATGTCTCTTTCCCATGTGGTGGAATTGTTCTTTTCTATTCGAATTATTATCCAATTTAATCCTTAAATTACAATTTATTGTCTATTCAAGTCTTTAAGTTAAATTTTTGCTAATAAAGTCTCTGTTATATTAACTTATATCAATTAAGGCCCCTATAGTTATAACATATTAATTCATATCATCTCAGCAAAACAATTACTTTATTGACTAAAATTTAATCTTAATAAATAATAAATTGTAATTTAGATACCAAATCGAATAATAATCCTTTCTAGTTTCTATCCATTTGGTACCCACTTTATTACCTATGTGTACTTTTTCAACATTCCCACTTGCTGGTACCTCGAGTCAGATTTCATATAGTTTGAGTTAATAGGACATCTCTATAAATACGTTGACAAGTTTTACAATAACATATATATTTTATTAGCATAACTATATATATTTTTTATAATTTCTAATCATATAGAAGTTAATATAAAATTTTTGAATGTATTTATAAAGATTAAAAGATTATGAATGCATTTGCTGTAATGATCAGACACTACTTGTCGGGTTCTAATAAGAATTTGTCAATAAATTTTACATGTTTTAAATCTCAAAAATAACAAGCAAATACAATTCGCAAATTGGATAAAATGAAAGTATATTAATGAATCAATCAGAGAGAAATACAACACACAAAGTTTAAGTGAAAAAATCTACTACAAAAGAATCATAGTCCAAAACTCTGAAAGATTTTAATATCAACAAAAAACAAGTACAACGATTCTCATGTAACTCCAAGCTTGAATTAAGTACATAATCCTCTTAGTCATTTTCAATCTCCTCGAATGATCACACAAAAGAACTAGAGAAGTAAGTACAATCCCTTATAATTCCTAATAGATCCTTTATTCATGTGTACCCTAAAGAAAAATCTTATGGCCTTTGATTAATCGATAGGTTTTTCTTTAGTCTTTGATATATCCACTAATTTAGGAAAATTTTACACCAATCTAACCTACACACAATTTATCGTATTGGATCCACTAAAACAAGTTATGGAAATTCAATATAGCTGCAAACTCTCTATCTATTTATTAGATATATGATATTCTATAACTTTTAACTTCTAATTAGTATAGTAAAAGTTTCATCATGTATTCTATGACAATATTAATTTTTTTTTATAGTTCCATTAAGAATAAAAGTTTAAAATGTTCTATTTTTAATTTCAATTAAGATTGCAAGACGAAACCCTTACATTTGTAAAAAATTGTTTATATAAGTTGTGACTCAATTCAAATATTCCAACTTGAGTCAACCACTATAGTTTCTACATTGTAACTTGCAACCCCTTATCTTCCATGGCACAATTTAATATATTACCATGGTATCTTCTTGTGTTGTACAGATGGCTCATTTATATTTTACTTCTAGTGTAGAGTCTTCCAACAAACTAGACTTGGCTGCAAGCGCAAATAAAAACAAAACATGTTTGCCTTCTGATCAAACACATGGATATCTTTGTTCTCTTTTCAAAATTTTCTTTGGTCTTCTTCTTTTGTTTCTTTGTTTGTTTGTATGTTTGTTTGTTTGTTTTTTTGTGGGAAGGAGGTTACCAAGTGCAAAGCTGCGAAAATATGACACCAAACTTTGAAAAGAACTTCTGTGGATATATCACGCAAAAAATGATGTGCTTCAAATTCAATCATGCAATAATCTTATATATTTGTTCACTAAGGCATTGCTGATTGCAACCTTCAAGAAATTGAGATATAAAATTAGTTTACATCGGTTCAAGTATCTTGAGAGTTTATCTCAACAAGAGGAGAAATTTATACATAAAAAATAGTGTACTCTTTTTTCTTCACTAGAGTTTTTTCCATTGATTTTTTTTTTTTATCTAGTAAGGTTTTAACGATACATATTCTTATGTTATGAACATCCAAGAGGGAATGTTATGAAACACATTAAATTTTGTGGATGTCCATAATCTCTATGAGTCATCATCATCTCTTATCTTGATATTTACAATTCAAATGGATATAGATCATCCTAAAAGATTAATATTATTCTTTTACCATGAAATATTCAAAGTCACTATATGACGATGGGATAAACATTATCTTTTTACTTAGACATGAAATAATTATGATGATGACATCATCAGTGATTTAATACCCATAAAGATAAGATCAAATGTTTTTTAAAATAGGAAGTCATTTGTTTCATTTGTAATGTTTTAAAGAGTTGAGAACTTAATGAAATCCTCTCTTTCTTTCTTTATATATCTCTTGTTACTTTCATATTATTCTCTTTACTTCTATTATTCTCTATTATATTTTTCACAATTTTCTAACATTTTCAAAATTTTCTTTGGCCTTCTTCTTTTGTTTGCTTTTTTTTTTTTTTTTTCGGGGGGGAGGGGTGGGGAGGGAGTTGTTACTCTGTACATGATGTGATAGTATATATATATATACATATAGAATTATAGATTTTACGAGGAAAATTAGTCGGTTCAGTCTCATAACTATTTTTGTTAATTAACAAAAGTCCAAAATCTTTATTTTTAACTTGGCAAGTCCTATATCTTTTTACAAACAGCCTATTAAGTCCTTTCGACCAAAAATTTAAACTTTTCAATCAAAATTCATCATGTATCAGGCACGTGATAATTTTTTAAGGAGGCAAAACAATCCAAACACTATTCTTCTCTTTGTTTCTCTCCATATTGAGAAGCGAAGAGAATGACTAAGTCATTACAGATGGTGAGAACTAAGCCCTGGTGAATTTAGAGTTTTGTAGTATATTGTGAATACTTATTGTGTAATTTATTCCTTTCAAAAGGTGTTGACACTATCGTCACTGCTTTCTTATTAGGATCATCATCATCAGAACCTGGCACATGATGAATTTTAACCAAAAAGTTTAAATTTTTAGTCGAAAGGACTTAAAAGGTTACTCGTAAAAAGATATAGGACTTACCAAGTTAAAAATAAAGATTCTAAATTTTAGTTAATTAATAAAAATAATTACGAAATTGAACCGACTAATTTTCCATTCTGCAAAGTACAAAGCTATAAAAATAGGACGACACACTATGAAAAGAACTTCTGTGGATATATCACAAAACCAGAAGGCGAACACCGTACTCAAACTCAGAACTGATCACGGGTGAAGAGAAGTTTAATGCTTGTGGGAATTATGAATGGCAGCAACCGGGCGAAAAGATAATCTTAGAAAATTAATGATTCCTTTTCCATCTCAATCATGTTCCGGATTCATCGTTGCTTGGACAAATTCCTGTCCTTATTATTATATCCCATTTCGTACAAAATGTTGCCCAAATTTAATCACAAAATATTTTTTTCCACTATCACTATCCACACTTATCTAACATAGATCCGCATATTCCAATTCTTCGTGGACAAGTTAAAAGAATTTAATAAATATATAAATTCTTATTTTTGATTTCGTGCACGAAATGTTCTGAATGGGTTTCAACTATGTACGACCCCTTTAAGTCATATTCATATTTACTCGAGTCGGGTAGATTTCTTATGGCAGGTAAGCTCTAGCCCCAAGTTTTTCAAATGGTTGCATGACTAAGTGCGATTTCAAACCCACAACCTCACTTAAGTCAAAAGAGTACCTTACCAACTCACCTACGCCTTAGAACTTTAAATTCTATATATTTGTTTGTACTAAATATTTTATAAATTTTAACTTCTAATCTAATAATCACTGTAAGAATATAAATGTAATTATCAATTTTACAATAATATTGACTGCCTAGTAATTATATTAGAAATACAGCTCTAAATAATTTATTGTCTAAATCTAATTAAAAATATATGACAAAATATTAATATTAAAAAAAAATGTTGTCGAGCCTACAATTTAATAAAATTTGATACAACTTGGTATAGTAGATCCTTCTTTACTTATATTATATACAAATAACTTAATCCACATGCCCTGTAATTTAATACGGACTATATATATATATATTTTTTAATCCAAAACAAAAGAAAAGACAAATAAAAACAAAGACTTAAACATGAAAACATAACAAAGAAAATAATAATAATAATAAAACAAAGAAAAACTAAAAATTTAAAAAGATCAACCGCTCCAAACATTAAAAAATAGTAGTAATAATAATAAATAATATTTAAGACTAAATCCATTAATGTTTGTAAATAGTAAGGATAATAATTGAACAAGTAGAATTGTTTATTTTTAATTTTAAGAAAATTTTCTCTTTGTACAACTCTTATCTTCTAACCAAAGTCTTATATTTTTATATAGAATTATATACTTCATTTAATTATAAGATTTTTTTTTTATTGATGGTCTTTGATGTATACAAAAACTTGTTTATAATTGTCTCAAAGTAAATAATGATGTTAAATTAAGAATTTATAATGCATTTAACTCTAAACTCTCTTACCTCGCTATGGTACGACTTCAGAAAATATTTCTCATATTGATAAAGCCCTCAATACCATGTATGTAGACCAAGTTAACCTTATATATATATGGTCACAAATTAGTCATGAAATTCACACTTCTAAAAATTTAATTTTAATAAATTTTTAATTTTTTAGTCAATTTATAATCGAAATGACATATTTATTATTTATTAAATGAAATAATATATCTTTATTTATGCATTCTATTTGTTATAATTGGTTCAAGAATTAATTTATTTAAATATTTTTAGTTCAAAAATTTTTTAAAAAAGAAAAAACTTTAAAAAAAAAAAAAGGATTAAAGTAATTAATCGAGAATAGTCCATAGACAATTCTTTTTATGTATATATATATATATGCAACCCCACATAGAGAATATAGATGGAGTCTAAATTTGTGTTTTATACCATATTCCTTGGGATATTTTTGACTTGCTTAATCAACGTGGAGTTTTCAACTCGTTGAATGAAGAATAATCTTAATAAAGATAAGGAAAAGATTTAGTGTGGTTTTTTCTCTAAGAATGTTTTCAGACTTCCTTTTATCTTTTACTTTTCTAGAAAGAAAATGACATTTGGAAGCCAACCATATATACATATATATATAATATATTATTGCTCTTGCTGCTGCTAAAGGTCAAGTTTGACATTTGACTTCTTTATTATACGATTAGAACACTTTTTTTTGCTTAAAACCCAATTTGGTCCCTAAACTTTCACCAAATTGATAATCGCAAACTTGAACTTACTTTTTTGTCAATTGCATATCTGAATTGGAAAAGTTAGGGTCAATGTCACCCTCTTTAACAGTTCTGTTGAGGAGGTGCAGTTAACTTGCCAGTGTTTCATACTTGAGCTGACGTGGCGTGACACATGGAATCCACGTGTCATCCATGTCATTCAAGTAAAAAAAAAATTTACCCCAACCTATTTCTTCCCGTTCCTCCTCCACCTTTTTGGCTCACTTCACACCAAAGTTGCTGTTAACCTTTCCTTATGAAAACTCCATACGTTTTCATCAAAATTTCTAGAAAAAAGAAGTAAAAGAAAAAAAAAAAAAAAAAAAAACTTTCCATTCTTCTAAAATCGAGCAACAGGAAACGAAGCCATGTATGGTGGTGCTATCATATCGGATTTAATACAGCCAGGCCCTACGTCCCGGCGGTTGACGGCGGATTTGCTCTGGGGAAGCAGCGCTGATCTGACTGGTGCTAAGAAGAACAACAAGAAGAAGAATTCCAGGAACCGCTACTCTAAGCTATCGAGATCTGGGATTGTTGACCTGGATGATGAGTTTGAGGCCGATTTTCAGGATTTCAAGGACTACTCTGACGAGGAGGTAGAGGTGCTGGGAGAAGTGAAGCCTCGTGCTTTCTCTTCTGCCAAACTTTCTGGAAATGGCATTCTCTCTCGATGTAATCTTATTTTCCCTTTCCTATTATAATTGTTGTCGTTTCTTTTGTATTCGATAATTTTTGTGGTGTAATCATCATTTGTTGGTTTGATTTTGTTTAACTATGAATATTAGCTTTGATAATCTTGTGAATCACGCTGAATTAACTCTGATATTGTGATCTTTGGTGTGAAGTAAGCCAAAAAGGTGGAGGAGGAATGGGAAGAAATAGGTTAGGCCGGGTAATTTCTTTTTTTTTT
The DNA here is from genome assembly GCA_035583425.1 of Marsdenia floribunda. Lineage (NCBI taxonomy): Eukaryota > Viridiplantae > Streptophyta > Magnoliopsida > Gentianales > Apocynaceae > Marsdenia > Marsdenia floribunda. The sequence goes on along the minus strand of JAXGGT010000162.1, from coordinate 9,298,666 downwards.
TTTTTTTTTTACTTGCATGACGTGGATGACACGTGGATTCCACGTGTTATGCCACGTCAGCTCGGGTATGACACACTGGCAAGTTAACGGCATCCCCTCAACAAAACTGTTAAGGAGGGTGACATTGACCCCAACTTTTCCAATTCAGATATGCAATTGACAGAAAAGTAAGTTCAAGTATGCGATTATCAATTTAGTGAAAGTTCAGGGACCAAATTGAATTTTAAGCCTTTTTTTTTTTTAATTATCAAAAAAAAAAAGAACACTTTTTTAAAAAAAATTTTGTGATCATTTTATTTTTAATGTCTTGATAACTTATTAGAATATAAATAACGTTATTACTAACTAAACTATGACTACTTCTCTACTAATTTAAACTTTAAAAATACAATTCTTATCTTTGACTATTTTTATTTATTTATTTATTCATTTTTCTTTCATTTACCTTTAAATAAAATAATCGACTACAAATTTCTTATTACTTTTTTTTTTTTTTTTTGCTATTTTCCTATCACATTAATATGAATATACCTAATATTATTATTTAATTGATGAACAAAAATAGTTTAAAAAAATGGCTAAAATACTAATAAAATGATGATATTTAGTATATTTGTATTGGTGTAAGATGAATGATATATAAAAAAAAATATAAAAAGAGATGTTTGGTCCAATAATCTCCACTCTCCTTTATTTTTATTATTATTTTTTTAATTCTTTTATTTAGATAAGAAAAATAATATAGTGGTGAACTTTCAACAAGAAGGTGGTAGATTAATTGATAGATATTTCACTTATGATATTAAAATATCATGAGTTTGAGTTACATTGGATGCGAAAAAAACCTCAATTTTTTTTAAAAAAAAAAAAGACGGAGATTATCTGTTTATTAGAAAATTTAATTTAAGTAATTGACTCTTTTCCTTTTAAACAATTGGACTTAGATATATTGATAAAAATTTTGATTGAATATACATATACATATATATATATATATATATATATTTCAAACATTTAATTGAAATATTCGACTACAGGGCATCACTTACATTTATTTATTTGCTTGTTTATTTATTTATTTATTGGTAAGTTCAGCTATCACCTTCATGCCCTTGTCATTTTGCCAAATGATTTATAATCTACCAAAAAAAAGAAAAATAAATTAATAATTCATTCATAATATAAATAAAATGGTACAACACTTACTATTAAACTCAAGCTTTAAAATAATAAATAAATAAATAAATTTATATAATAAGAGATAATTTAACTTTTTATTTTTTTTAATCTCATATTTATATAAATATATATATATATATATATCATGAAATAGGTACATGAATTCGAACAGACAGGCTTTATAATCTTTTAGAATTCGAACTGCTCATTGATTGATTTAGGGTTCAATGAAAGGTATTGGGAATTATCAGAACTATAAAAGAGAAAGATTCCATCTAACTCTTTTATTCCATTTTCCATCACCCTTTTTTTTCCCCATCCCGTAACCATTATTATTATTATTATTTGTTTCACTTTAATCTCAAGATATTTGTTTCATTGTAACTCAAATTCATCATATTTACTTGAGACATTTAATGGGTTGCGAACAACAATACTTTGATATCAATTGTTAGTTATAACAATATTAGGGTTATAAATAATGAGAAACAAGACACAAGATTTAACGTGAAAAACTTCTATCAAAATTAAAAAAGAAAAATTACAGGAGCCCGTGAGTCCACAACCAAACCTTTCACTATCAACCAATATGTAAATGCAAGAAAATCTCAATTACATAAATTGAAATATAATCGTAAAGATAAGTAAAGATAAACATCATAAAAACAAAGGAGATGAGAAACATAATAGAATCACAAAAATAAAAGCTTTTGTTTTGTTGCTAAATCAATATCTTCCAATCCAATCAAACAATGATCTTTACCATTCAAATTGAAGAAAAATCTCTCATCTACCATCTATAAAAGAATTCAACCTAATTGGAGAAGAATTGAGCACCTGATCATCTGATTGAAAGTCTAAAAAATAGAATTTTTGTACACCATTCTTTCCTTATTTTTCTCTCTTGTGGCTGCCTCTCACACACGATCTATAGTATTGGATTTACTAGAACAAGGTTATGAGTCAATTCAAAGAGATATATTCCTTATCTATATAACATCTTGTGTAACTTTTAACTTCTAATTAAGGATAGAAATTAAAATGAAACTCGACAGGAAACTTGTAATACCCAAGCCCAAATTAGGGACAATTAAGGAATTTAAGATTTCAATTAATTACTAAGAGTCATTAATTATGTAATTATTAGTATTTATCATAAGATATTTTATTTTAAAAGGAATCCTGTTAATATTATATTTTGATAATTAAGAGTTATTTTTTCTTTTCTGATAAATTTTATAGTTATCTATTTAAGAGACAAACCTATATGAAGAGCAATTAGAGAAAATTTGATTGACGAGTATTAATGAGATAAGTCAATTATTCGATTTCTTTTAAGTTTAAATTTAATTTATTAGGGAGAGCCTAGCTAAATTAATTTATGATTTACTTAAGTTGGAACTCAGAGATTGAAATAGGTGGGATTTCAAATTTTGACTAGAGATTATATGTAGAAGTGAGTAAATAGGATATTTTGATTTTCCGTTTTTTTTGATAAATTTTTGAATTCTTGTTTCTAATTCTTTTTGAATAAATTGATTTGTTTTATTCTAATATCCCCATTTTAAATCTATATTTATATATATACATATAGTATATTTAAAAAAAAAAAAGAAAAAAAAAAGGCTGTTTCATTATGTTTCATTTTTATTTCGTCTCATAAGTAATTTTTATTTTTAATTATTATTATTATTATGCAAAATTTTTTATTTATATATATACGTTATGTTCTTTTGATTTCATAAACGTATACATTAATGATTATTATTTTTAGGGAAAATAGCCGATTCAGTCCCAATACTATTTTCTAACAGCCGGTTCAGTCCCTAAACTTTTTTTTTAGCCAAATGTCATCCTCAATCTATTTTTGACCTTCTAATTAGGTCCCCAGCAGGTAA
>JAXGGT010000162.1:9216220-9229606 GCA_035583425.1 Marsdenia floribunda | reverse complement strand
TTATTAGAAAATTGTTGGATTTAGTTCTTAATCTTTCAATCATTGGTGTGGTTAATTTTTTTTCTTTTTTTTTTTTTTAGTAAGTTCCTAATATATAATAAATCAGTATATTTAGTCATTTTTGTCACAAAATTTTAGCGTATTTTGAGATTGGAATTTTTTTTTTTAATTGTTCATTTTTTTAAAAAAGAATTGAGTAGATTGTGAAAAATCAGGAATATGGTGGGGACAAGTTAAGAAGTTGTCTAGTAAGTTGGGAACAAAAATAATATATTTTATTAGTGTAATGATGATATTTTTATTTGAGTTATATATATTTATATGCATACATTGAATATTTTATTCATTTTTTTACCAGTTAGACAGACATGAATAGTAGTATGTCAGGTGGTGTCCAAACAAGTATAGCTCATTTTTTTCAATTTGAGTGAAATTTAAAAAAAAAAAAAAAAAAAAAATGAAGTTTAAGTCTAAAAACAACTTTACTTTTCAAACAATAATTTTATAAAGAAATTGATCAAATGCACCATCTTATTATACATTGGAGACTTACTAAATAAAAAATAAAAAATAAAAATGTTCAACCACGCTAAAATCATGAACATTAGAGGCTAAATTTATCAATTTTTTTTTTTTTATCTCTTGCAATAAAAATATAGACAGAAGAATTTAATGATTATAATATTTATAAATAAAAATATTCTCTCTATATAAAATATATATATATAGTCTTGAAATTTTTGTAATTATTGAAAATTAATTTTATTTATTTGATAATCTGGTACTATATTTTATTTTTAATAGAATTTATGGAAGAGAGAATCGCCTAATACTGAGAACATAAATAGTAGTATAAAATTGCGCCGCCCCTGAGCCGGTGTGTAGTACAAGGAGAGTTGTTGTCGTCCACTCCACTTGTTGGGTTGTCCCCATTGGTAATGTGCTTCCGGAAAGCCCTTTTTAGTTTTTAGACAAGAGAGGTCTCTGTCCTAATGGTATACACACCTTTGCTAGCATTTACCCTTAGGCATTACCCTACCCTACCTATGCCTCTGTTTTCCTTTGTTTTTTTTTTTTTTTTTTTTTTTTTATTTGATAACCTTTTTAGGACACCCACACCCGCTTCAAATAAGCAACTTCATCTTCTTTTTTTTTTCTTTTAATTTTTGATATGATTCAAACACTCTGATAATTATGAATAAAGATATTAATTAATTAAGGGTATTTTTAGATTTTAATTTAATTGGAGTTAAATAAGTAAAAAAAAAAAAAAAATCAATATATTTTCTATTTGAATGTTATTACATTAGAATAAGGAATTATTTTTCACTAATACAATATAAAAATAGAGTTGTCTCCTCATTAAGATTTACAATTTACAAATCACTCATTAAAAAAGAAACCTATATTATTCTTGTTTGAAATATATATATATATATATATATATATTTAAACTTTTTTATCCTTAAATTAAAATTAATTTGATAAATAAGCTATTCTGACTATATTTTTATCTATTTCTGTATCGAATGTCACATAATTTGCACGTATATATATTTTGAATAAATAAAAATATCCTTATTTAATAGTACACTTGTAAATCACATTACTTTTGACACTTAAAATATGAAAAAAAATGTTTAAAATGACTTGTTTATCTAACCAATTTTAATTTAAAGACTAAAAAAGATTAAAGAAAAAATATAAAGATTAATTCTTTCAAACAAAAATAATATGAGGATTAAAATATCCAATTTTCCTTGAAAAAATTAACAATCAGTATTAATGGGTTCCATTATGTTAAAATATGGGGGATTAGCATGTTTAGTCCTTAACATTTGAAGTTTTGGTAACTTTGGTCCTAAATATTGTTTTTTAATATATTTGTTCTTAAACATTACATAATTTGGTATGTTTGGTTCTTATAACCAAAAAACCCTTTAATATAAATAGTCGATTGGCAAGTTTAGTCCCAAACATTTGAAGTGTTGATATGTTTAATCCCAAACATTTTTTTTTAATATATTTTTTTCCTAAACATTACATAATTTTTTATGTTTGGTCCTTTATGACCAAAAAGCCCTTTAATATAAATAGTCAAAGATCAAAATTTTTGTTGACCGATCACCAAAAGGGTAAAATAGTCATTTTTAGTTGTGATTTTAAAAAAGAAGAAAAGAAAAAATGTGACTATTTATAAATTAAACACGTTTTTCCTACTTTGATAATGTTTATTATTTTTAAATATCTATTTTCTTCCAAAATAATTATAATATATTTTATATTTCAGTAATATTATTTGCGTCATTTCTTTCTAAAAATAATTTTCATAATTTTTTCTATTTTGATAATAGTTGTATTTTGATAATATTTCTAAAAAAAATAGAAAATAAAATAAAATAGTTCTATTTTAGAACAAAATAGTACTATTATCAAAAGCTGGTTAATAATAGTTCTATTTTGTTCTAAAATAAAACTATTTTCAAAATAGAAAAAAAAAATAGAAAATATAGAACTAAAATATCAAAATAGATTTCAAAGCTATTTTGATAATATTTAAAATAGAACTATAAATAATAGTTCTAATAGTTCTATTTTGACAATATTACTGAAACTGAACAAAATGAAGCTATTATCAAATTAATAAAAAATAATGAAAATTATTTTTAAAAAAAATGACGCAAATAATATTACTAAAATATAAAATATATTATAATTATTTTTGAAGAAAAAAGATATTTAAAAATAATTAAACATTATCAAAAGTAGGAAAAATATGTTTGATTTATAAATAGTCACCTTTTTTCTTTTTAAAAATTATAACTCAAAATGACTATTTTGGTGATCGGTCAATAAAAATTTTTGATCGTTGACTATTTATATTAAAAGGTTTTTAGTCATAAAGGACCAAATATAAAAAATTATGTTAATGTTTATGACAAAATATATTAAAAAAAAATGTTTAGGACTAAATATGCCAACAATTCAAATGTTTGGAACTAAACTTGTCAATCGACTATTTATAAAGAGCTTTTTGATTATAAAGGACCAAACCTACCAAATTATGTAATGTTTAGGTTCAAATATATTAGGAAAAATTGTTTAGGACCAAAGTTATCAAAACCTCAAATGTTAAGGATTAAACGTGCCAATCTTCCATTAAAATATATTTTTAAAATTAATAAAATAATATTATAATATATATATATATATATAATTCTCTTATAAAATTTATATACTAAATAAGCATTTTTCGGACGCTAGATCTCATAATACATTTTCTAATATATTATTTAAGTTACTAATAAAATTAAAATACGTAATATTTTAATTAATTTTTAAAATTAACATCGTCAATATTTATTTAAAATCATTTTATAAATTTTTAATGTGATTATAATCTTTATTTTAAAAATTTATAAATATTAATTTAATAAAAGTTACTGGTATTAAATTTTTAAGATAAAAATATCTTAAATAATTATGCATTTTTTTAGTATGAAATTTATTTTTAATAAAATTATAGATAAAATTCATTTATTAAGAAGGTGTAGCTCAATAAGTAACAGATTCACTTATGATTTGAGAGATTATAAATTTAAGACACGATAAAAGAAAAATGACTCAAATTTTTTTTAAAAAAATAAAATTCATTTTAAATAAAATAAAAAATAAATAAAGTTAGTTAGTTTTTATAATTTTAAATGTTAATCCAATCACAGCCCAAAATTGTCTGCTGATTATGTGGAGTTGCAACTTGGCAAAGTGTATCATTTTTGACAAAAAAAAAAAAAAAAAAAAGATAGGCCAATTTGCGCTGGCGGGACCTATTACCTTTTCGACTTTAATACTATTAAATAGCTTTTAAATTTAATTTAATTTAATCCAAAATAGGTACCCCCAGCGGGTCACCGGATTAAGGGAAAAACAAAAAAAAAAAAGTTACCACCCGTACAATAAACAGTAATAAAACAGTAACTAAAGAAGTTTCTGGAGGCACTCTTAAAGAAATATCTAACTCCACAAATTGGATCCTGACCGTTCAACCTTCACAATCCTTATCCAGGACCCCGTAGAAAAAAGAATGTATAGAATTCCACCATTTTCCTCGTTTTATTTTTATTTTTTAAATTTTTAAAAAGCCCACCGTATAAATATACCCTGCTTCTGGAGCCTTCCTGAGCCCCTTTGCCATAGCGTTAAGAGAGAGAGCTGTTATTGATCTCTCCGGAGACTTGACTTCCTTCTCTCTATCGCTTCGGCACAGCCGCCGCTGCCGCCAAGGTCCCCGTTTCTAAAGGCTTCCGCCTTCGACCCCCAAAATTATTATCTGTAATGTAACTTTTCCTCCCTTTTGCAAACGCTCTTCCCCTCTCCGCCGCCCTCGTATGCATATTTATTTGTGGTGGTATCCCTGTTGTTTTTGGGTGGATAGTTAGATTGCACTAGAGACACTTGTTTGTGAAAAATTATATAAATTCGTCGACAAATATTATCTGTTTTGGTTTTGATCGCCTCTGCTGTTGTGAGATACATTCTGCTTCGGCATAAAATTCTGTTGAAATTTGAGAGGTCCGAGAATGGCAGCAGATGAAGATAAAAGCAGTGATTTTTACGCGGTTTTGGGGTTGAAGAAGGAATGCAGTGCTGCAGAACTCAAGATTGCTTACAGGAGACTTGCACTGGTTAGAATTTAAAACCACCCTTTCTCTGGTGATTTTCTCTCCGGGAAAAAAAAAAAAAAAAAAATCATCTTCTTTGATTTATTCATTTGAGATCATCACAAGCTTTTAACATCCCCTCATTTAAAAAAAAAAAAATGAAAAATGAGTTTGAAACACAGGCAACTTTTTTTTTCAGAGGGAATATATATATATATATATATTATATGATTTTGCCGTCAATTATTGATACATGCATTTTTTGGATTTTGGTGAGAAAGTACTATGATAAAATTATGTAACCATTTTTTGGCTGATAGGGAAATTTTAATGAATTTTAAGAAAATGATTTTTCTGTTTTCCCTTATTAAGTGCATGGTCGGAAAGAATTAAAAATTCTATTTAATATTTCTAAATATCCTCTCTACATTTCTCCCTTCCCCCTTCAACACTGAAAAGAAAAAAGAACATCCTTATGTTTCTTCTCCTCCTGAAAAGGGGGAATGGGTAATATAGTCTTTCTTTATATATATATACATATATGATAGAAATGGCATCCGGATCGTTGCTCGGCGGCAGGGAATTCGAAGCACGTGGAAGAGGCGAAGAAGAAGTTTCAAGAAATCCAAGAAGCTTATTCTGGTAGTAATTTGATCTCCTTTTACTATTGACGGTGTTGAATTATTCTCGTTAATTCTAATTCACCTTTTTTTTCTTAAAAAGAAAAAATCTTTAGTCTTTTTTTATTTTTTTGATAATTAGAAAAAATCTTTAGTATTAATAGTACTGGTAGGATATGAAATACAAGGTCTTACGATGTGAGCACCTGGAGGTATAGTTGGACTCACGGGTTGTTGCTTTTGCTTTTGGGTTCGCTTTTTGCAGTGCTTTCGGATTCCAACAAAAGGTTTCTGTACGACGTAGGAGTTTACGACTCTGATGATGATGACGATGAGAATGTACGTATAAGCCCTCCTTTGGCTCTTGCCTTTCAATATATCCATTTTATTTATTTATTATATATTGAGTTCAGGTTTTTGTTGTTTTTTTTTTTTTTTTATTTTGCTACGCATGTCTATATATATACATCAAATTTTGTCATGGTCTAGAACTTATGGTGACTGATTTAACATTAAAAGTAGTCATGTTTTGAAAAAAATCCAAATATGGGGGCCAAGAATGTAAATGTTGTCAAATTAGAGAGAGGAAAGAAATATTTATATATATATATATAAATGTAGACAGCTTGTTCTGTTTAGGTGAAATACAAGGTGATTTTTTGCCTTTCCGCCTTTATCAGGCTTGCAGAGATCTGTTTGGCCTCGTGTCTGGCTGAGACGCCTTTATTTTTCCATTGTAAATTTGTAATCAAGTGGATTTCGTTCGCGCTTATTCTAACATTATTGTTCATGTTCTGCTCTGATGAAATACAGGGAATGGGGGACTTTCTGAACGAAATGGCAGCCATGATGAACCAAAATAAATCTAGCGTGGGTTTCTGTTTGGACCATCAGATATTTTTCCTTGTTTCTTTTGGCTTTCCTTCCTTAATTAAAAAAATAAAAAATAAAAAAAAATTAAGAAGTGGGTCAGGCATGGCTTTCTGTGTTTTTTAGAAGGACTAATAAGATATAGCTCGTGAACCACGTAAAAGTGGGAGGTCCCAACTCCCAAGTGATATTCGCAAGATATGGGATCCCCATCAAATTGAGGAAATGAAAGTTCACGGTTTGGAGTGTTTATCATTTTGATGAAACTGGTGGATGTAACGCACTCTCCACAATATTTTTCTCTGTACCGTGGTGTATATTGTTTTATGTTCATGGAGTATGGGAGTTGGTGGCTTTATAGGCTGTAATGAACTGGTGTTTAAGAGATGGCGTGCGAGGTGTTCATCAGATGTAGTTCTTGAATTGACAGGAAAACAGGGAAGAGAGCTTTCAGGAATTGCAAGAACTGTTCGAGGAGATGTTTCAAAGTGACCTCGATGCATTTGTATCATCATCTGGAAGTGCAACCCCGAGTTCTTGTTCTTCATCTTCACGAGCATCGTGCAGCGAGGCTCACACACACAATGCCATTGCCAGCAACAAGAGAAATTCCTCGGAGATGTGCACTAGCAGCGCTAATTCAGGGAATACCCAGTTTGAAGGATTTTGTATGGGGGTAAGGGATTCTTGTTATCCCAACCACATTACTTCTCTGTATCGTTTCCTGATCACATCTTTTGTTTTTTTTTTTTTTTGGGTTTTCCTGTTTCTTTGAACTGGTTGAAGACAGGCGGAACGTCGGGAATATACGAGGAGGGGGGACAGAGGTATCACCGGAGCAAGAACAGGGGGAGCAGGAGCAGGAACGCAGGGAAGGGAAGGAAACAGTAAGAGTAAGAGGAGGGATGGACAAAAGCAGAAAGTTTCATTTGGTCACGATGTCTCCTCCAATGACTATTTTAGCTTCTCTTTTTCATGACACTGGAGATTTGAAACTACTGCTAGAAGTAGTCCGGAACTCCTTTGGAAGGTGGTAACAAAGAAAAGCTGGGGGGGGGGGGGAATCCAAAGAGAAAAACCTATGGCAACAAGGAAAAGGGGGACATTTCCCGGTGGTGGATGGATTTCGTGCTGAGCTGTTGCTGCTAATACTGGAAATTACAGTATATTGTAGTGCTCACAATTGACCTCTAATTTTTCGACCCATAATTGTCGGATATGAATTGTTCAATTTTAGTCACACGGTTTGGTCTTACGAATGAACCAAATTTATGGCTTTTTTTGTTTTTTATGTATAATATTGTATTTATAATAATAATCTTCAAGTGGACATGTGAAGGAGAAAGATAGAAGAATTGGGACCCATAACACGTGGCAGGGAAATGCGGGTGGGACCAGCTAACAATGGCTAACTGGTAACCATTACTTTTTGGTTTCATTACTGATTTATGATATGTCAATCAAGCGACGAACTGCTCCCCTCCCTCTGTCCTCTCTTTTTCTATTTTATTTTCTTGAGAGTCGTACTTTCTATAATGGGAGATTATCCGCAAGTTGATTGTATGTATATACATGTGTATATATATATATATTTTTTTTTTGATTAGTACTTGAGGTATTCTAAAATAAATTTCATAAATTTTATTTGTAGAAAAATTACTTAGTTTTTCTTTTTTTATTGACTTTCTTACTATTTTTCCTTTTTTTTTTAATATATTATTTTCGGGTGATTCATCTTTTTGATTATATTTTGGTTTTTTTTTATTAAATTAAGACTTAATAACATATTCAGATTTATTTTAATTTAATCAGAGAAATTAAAAATTATTAAAATAAAGATTAAGACTCAAAAATTTAATCAAAATATAATAAAAATGATTAAAACTATTACAAAAAATATAGTATATAGATTTTTTTTTTTTTTTTTTTTTACGGTGATATCTCAGGACCCTTTTGGTCCAGACTAATCCACTTAGGGAGGTCTAATAGTGCGAGAAGACCCGCACATATGAATATATCTCGAACTATGAAACACTCAAATGAAGTTATCCCTTCACCTCTTGGCAAGCCAAGAGGAAGCGGAGATTCGACCCCTAGACCTCTTGGCAAGTCAAGAGTTCTAAAGAAAGAAACCTGATCAACATGTCAAGAGAAGTTACTCAATATATAGATTAAAAAGACAAAAAAAAAATATTTAATTAATTAATAAAATAGAGAATAAAGAAGCCAATTTTCCATTATTAGAATTCAAATGAGTGAATAGAAGAATCATTCTAAAATTTTGCTCTTTCTTTCCCTACCTTGGGCCATCGTGTCCTCTCCAATTGGATGCTTGGATTTGTGTTTGCCACGGAGCCTGCCCATGATGGATAAGAAAGAATAGCTCCCAGCTACAATGAGGGTGAAATGTAAGGTATGGTTTCGCATAACCCATTTGTGAATGCAATTTTAAATTTAACACTTATTGTGAGCATCACCTAAGAGTCAGGTTGTAATTTTATCTCAAATAAAACTTAAACTCTTTAAACTTAATTTCAATTTAAATTAACAATAACAATAACTTCAAATATCAAATGTCGTATCGATAAATGGAGACCTTATGCTTATACAAAAGGGTTAAAGATATGTAGATTCAAAACAAAGACCTTATTCGGATGCAGTGTACGGTCAGGATATTTTATGGGTTTAATCCCATATTTTATTATGAGGCCTTGTAGGCCCAAAACTTTTGTACCATCCTACCCCTTAACAATATAAAACTCTCTTTCATTTCTCGAAAGGAAAATTGGTCATTTTAGTCCATAAACTAATTTCGTTTGGACAAAAGGAGTCATGTTTTTTATTTTTGGATAAATCAATCCCTATTCTTTTTTCGTTTAGACAAAGGGGTCCCTATTTTTTAATTTTTAGATAAATGAATCATCATTCTTTTTTTGTTTGGACAAACGGATCCTTTTGACCGATTTTATTTAGAAAAAATGTATTAATTTTTATATGATTTATTATTATTCTACATATTGTGATGATAATTATTTCATTTTATTTTTTAATTTCTCATAATTTCTCTATTCTTTTGTTATATTTTTTGACAAAAATTAGTCAAAATGATTCATTTGTCCAAATAAAAAAAGAATGGGGATTCGTTTATCCAAAAATAAAAAACAAGGACCCCTTTGTCCAAACGAAAAAAGAATGGGAATTCGTTTATCCAAAAATAAGAACAGGACCCCTTTGTCCAAACAAAATTAGTTTGGGGACCAAAATGGCCAATTTTCCTTTCTCGAAACAAAAATAAACTGAAAAGTCACTTCATTTATTTAAGTTCCACCTAATTTGTCAAATAAAGATCCTAAATTTATCAAATACCTTTGGTAAACAAATAATCATATTCGCTATTTTATTCATTTGATTATCCTAATTCATTTTTACAAATATTAATAATTTAATATTATAATTATTATAATTTTATTTATATATATATATATATATAGTTTAGAGAGTCAAAACCGGGGATAGGGATAGAAATTTAGGAGAATATTATTGTTGTTTCATCTTCATTTTTTATTTTTGGGGGAAATTACCATCTTCATTTTTAAATTTAGTTAAATTGGGAAATTTTTTATCAAAACGGAGTCAAGCCTATTAAGTATGATTTTAATTGACATTTTTATATCCCGTTGTGTTTTATATTTTTTTCCCTTATTATCATTAATCATGCATTACTTCAAGTCATTATTTTTCAATTTTTCTATATTCGATTCGGGTTACAGAGTATAACTTTGATTTATAGATACTTACAGACTATTATTCACAAATCATTTATCACTACTATCAAACAATAACTTAGTATTTTACTTTCTTATCACACAAAAATATTGTGAAATTGGCTTCAAAGTAAGATTGAAGCCGAAACCATGTGAATTGGTAATTAATGTTTTTAAGAAAGCATTGGTGCTAATTGGATAGGCTCCACCTCTCTTATAGGGATGGCAATGGGGCAGAGGGACTTCTAACTCCTTCTCCATTTCTATATATATATTTCTCATCTCCATCTCTATCCCTTATGGGTAAATGTTTTTACATCACATTCCCACCCCTAAAAGTGATTAGGGATCACCACAGAAATTTTCACAACAATATTTCTTATCAAAATTTTCATTTTTTTTAATTAAATTATTAATAAAAGATTAATCAATAAATTTTGTAAAATAAAAAGTAAAGTATTTACACATTTTTTAATATAATATTTAAAAAAAATAAAATTAAATTATAAAATTAAACTTTTAAATAAAATAAGGAAAAAAAAAAAAAAAAAACAACATTTCTAACCTTTCAACAGAGAGATAGGATTTTTTTACTAATTCATATAAAAATAAAATTATAAATATTATCGAATTAGAATTTTGTAGATCTAAAATTTTAAAATGATTAGTTATGAAAATATATATATTTATAAATAATTATATTTTATGTATATACTAAATTTAATATGATCATTTATAACTATTTATATAATGTATAATTTTTTCATATTAAATGTTTATATAAAATTTTTTAAATTGAAATCACTATATTTATTCAAAATCTTGATAATATGGTATTATGAGTTTATAATCTTGTACATAAGATGCCATACTTAAAAATTACAATTACTATATTTATATAATTTCATTTATATAAAAGGTAGAATTAAGAAATTGAATATTATGGTTATTGTTTAATTAGTTTGTAACCAATTTAATATTTACCAAATAGTTTTATTTTTAAAAAATCAATAGTTATTATGATAATTATGATTTTATTTATAAGTATAAATCGTATATATAATTTAAAAAGTATATATTATAACTATTATTTTTATTAATTTGTATATAATTTAGTATTTACTAAATAATTATTATACTTTATTTTTAAATAATTAATTATTACGATTGCTATATTATTTTATTTTTGTTATAAATATATAATTAAAAATATTATAAATATATATATTTGGGGCGGTACGGGTAGAGCTGTAAACGAACCGAGTCAAACCGAACATTGAATGTTTAGGTTCGGTTCATTTAATTTTCGAGCACTGCTCGAGTAAGCTCGTTTAATGTTTTGAGCATAAAATTTTGTTCGAGTTCGTTCGATTATTTGTTCGTAGAATTCAAAAATTATTCGAGTTTGGCTCGTTTAACTTTTTAAAAAAATTAAAAAATTTAATTATAAATAATAAAAATATCAAAACACACAAATAAACCTTAATAGTACTCAATTAAGGTTAATATAAAAGAAAAGAAAGAAAGAAAGAGAAACTCTAACCTTAACCTATAAATTATATAAATATAATATTAATATATAATAATTTATATAATATATAAATATTAAAATTTGTTCACAAACAATCGAGCGTTCGTGAACACTATTCGAGCTTGCTCGAAAATTAATCAAGCTTAATAAAATATTCGAGCTCAGTCCGTTTAATAAACAAATGAGCCTTAATCGAGTATAAACGAGCTTTGTTCGCGAACAGCTCGGTTCGTTTAACAGCTCTAGGTACGGGGATGGAAATGGGAATCAAAAGTAAATACCATTCCTAGTTTTCTTTTTTGGGGAATTACCATCCCATTCCCAAACCCAATCAAAGTGGGTATTCCCCAGTCAAAATAGTGTCAAAATACAGATTTTTTATCGAATATAATTTTAATTGCCATCCTTATTTTCTTGATATTTTTTTAATTTAAAAATGCATTAATTTTTTTATTTTTATATTTACTTATAATAATTAAAAAATAATTATATAAAAAACAAAAAATACTAATATAATATTTAACAAAAAATAATATTTGAGAGAAAATTTCAAACTTATATTATATAATTATGATATTTAATATATTAGGTGGAGCATATAGCCCAATTTAGTATTTTCCCAGGATGCTAAAACTTAGGTTCCTCAGAATGGGCACTTCTTGTTTTTTTTCCTTTTTCTTGAGAGAGAGAGAGAGAGGACCAGCTGATTTAAGTAAAACATTATCTCCATCCAATGTCACATTAAAAGAGATTATTCTGATTGGTTTGTTGGTTGACTTTTAGCATGTTTTAAATTAAGACAAATTTTCTTTCTTTCTTTCATTTTCAATTTTTTTTTTTTCTCTTTCTTAGCCTAATTTAGTCTTCATTAGTAAACGTTGCCAAAGTTCCTCTCCTGACTTATTGGTCGAAGAATCTTTATCTTTTAGATTGTCAAGACTTTAAGAGTTTAAATTTCACCCGAGTGTTTCACAATTTGAGATATATTTATAAGTGCAGGTATATCCGTATTGTTGGGCCGAAAGGATTTAAAATACAACCTTAAAAAAAAAATCAGTAAACGCTTTTGAAAATAAATTTTAAGTTAGAAAAAGTTTGGTTAAATATATATGTTTTATAGAGTGTAATGATTATTTGTATAAGTGAATTTTTTTTTTTTTTTGAGAAAAAATATATAATATTATTTTATTAGTAATATAAATATTAGTTAATTAAAGTGGGACCTACACCCTATTTATATGTGTATATATATTATAGATAGATGAGGTGGGGGACAAACTTTAATTAAAAAAAATGTTATCTAATGTGTTGGATTATTGGGAAATAAAAATTCTTCAATCAACTTCAATTGAATAATAATCCAAATACACCATAAGATGCAAGTATTGCGAAATTGAGAAGAAGAATAGGGTTTTAAAAAATTAAAAAATATATATATTTTTTAATTTTTAATATAGTTATAATTTTTATTTTTTAAAAGTTATAAATATTAATTTAATTAAAGTTAATATCATAAGTTATTGAGATTAATTAAATTAATACATATTTTAATTTTATTATTGTCTTAATCTTAGACAATATATCAGAGAATATCTTATACAATCTCATACAAAGAAATTGATAACCATCTAATCAAAAAATAATAATAATAATTTTATTTAAAAAATATCTAGATTTTTTTCTACATCACATGTTATAATAAGAAGATTATAACTTTATAAGTTTGTAACTTGTCATTTTAAAAAATAAAGATAATTTTTATGTCACTTTTACAATACACTTAAATTAATTTTTAATACCACTACGTAATTATTATATTTTTTTTATTATTTTTTTGAAATTTGAGATATTTTTGCAGGCAAAAGGTTGATTTTAGTCCCTAAATTATTTAGGAAGGGTGTTTTAGGTCCTTATTCTTTAATTTGAACTTTTTGGGTCCT
>JAXGGT010000162.1:9198251-9209398 GCA_035583425.1 Marsdenia floribunda | reverse complement strand
TATTCGCAATCAACTCAATTCTTTTTGAAAAAAATGAGCTTTCTCAAAAAAAAGTTCCAATTCAAAAACACCCTAAATGTGGCGAAATTGGCAATCTATTTTTCAAAAGGTATGGCGGCCGCACACCGTCAGTTGGTGGCTCGACAACTGGGTATGTCTCCTTGCTTGGGAGATGGGAAGTATTTGGGGCTGCCATTTTTTATTGGCCACTCGAAGAGGGAGATTTTTGCATAGTTGAAAGAGAGGGTTTGGAAGAAAACACATGGATGGAAGGAGAAGCTTCTATCTCATAGTGGTAAAGAGATATTGATTAAATCGGTTCTTCAAGTCATCCCTACTTTTGCTATGTAGTTTTCAAGTTACCTTTGAACTTATGCAATGATATACGTTCTTTAATTCAGAAATTTTGGTGGGGTGCAAAAGGTGAGGGGAAAGGCACTACTTGGATTTCATGGAACAAAATCTGCCAGCCTAAGGTACATGGGGGGTTAGGATTCAAAGATTTGCCACTCTTTAATCAAGCCTATTGGCAAAGCAGGGTTGGAGGCTGATTCAATATTCGAATGCACTGGTTTTGAAAGTTTTAAATCCAAATATTTTCTATCCACTGATTTCCTTGGTGCCAAATTGGGGCCTTGCCCCTCTTATGCTTGGAGATCAATACTTTATGGGCGGAATTTACTCATGAAAGGCCTTCGATGGCGCATTGGTGATGGAAAACAGGTTCGTGTATTCCACAACCCATGGTTGCCTATGGCGAGGACTTTTAAATTGGCTACTCCACTATGCTTCTTACATGAGATGGTGCGAGTATCCGACTTGATACAACAGGGGCAATGGCAATTGGATTTGCTCAATGTTTTGCTCTGTCCCCGGGATAGAGATCTCATACAGAATATACCACTTTGTCCTCTTGGAGGACCTGATCGCTTGGTGTGGCACCATACTCCTGGTATTTTCACTGTATCATCTGCATATAAGGCCGGCATCCAGTTCAAAGATAGCCATGCAGCAGGCAGCTCATCTTCATCACTGCCCTCTGCTTGGTCCTTGATTTGGCACAGTAACCTTCCACAAAAAGTTCAGATTTTTGCGTGACAGCTTTGCAATAATGCCCTTGCTACAGGTCCAAACCTTAAACGCAAAAACATCAGATTGGAGGATTCTTGCCCCCGCTGCTCATCTGCATAAGAAACTGACCTTCACATGTTCTTTCATTGCGGATTTGCGAAGACAGCCTGGCAGTGTACAAAATATTACCCCCCGAGCCTGCTAGCCAAGGCTACCTCATGGTTACACTTATTTCAACTACTCTTTGATTTCTCTCATGGACAGATGCAACCTCTTGAACGTTTTATTATTTGTTTATGGGCACTATGGGGTGCTTGAAATGACTTTATTTTTAATGGCAGGTTTAATACCCCTCGGGTCACTGTTTATAGAGCTTCAGCTTTCCTTCACCTTTCCCAATCTGCGGAACTGCAAACATTCCAGATTCTTTATCCATAATTCCAAGACCCTCTTACTGGCAACCACCTCTGGTCCTCACCAGTGCAGGGTTTGGCTTCGTTCTCCGGGATCACGCTGGCCTTGTTCTCTTCTCTGGTGTCGGGCCCTTGGAAGGCATCATTTCGGCCACTCATGCTGAGGCAATGGTGATTTGGCGCAGTGCAGAACTGGCGCTGGATACTTGGCAGCTGCCGATTCTCGTTGAAACCGACTGCCAGACCATGGTGCAATATCTGGCTCAGGCAGATTCAAACTTGTCCATTATTGGCGGTATTCTTGACATGTTCAAACAGGCCTTCTTGTTGAATGGTCTATTAAAACTAGAGCATTGCTTTTGTTCTGTAAACACTGCTGCCCACTGTTTAGCAAAGCTAGGGCAGCACTTATCTTGTGGTGTTACTGGGCTCCACTCCTCACACCCACAAGTACTGAATGTTTTACACAATGATTGGTTACGTATTAATACGTGAAGCACTTTTTTTCCTCAAAAAAAAAAAAAAAAAACAGTGATTTGGTGAGGAGTACATCCGGATAGATTTTTTTTTTTTTTTTTCTACAAATAAAATTATTTAACTTTTTTTTTTTTTAATTGGAGGAAATTTAAAATTTGTGATTATTGGTTAACTTTTTCTTTTTAGAAGTGAAATAAATCTGTTGCCCTTATATATTATATATGGTAATCGATTATATATAAAAAATTAGGATAAATCGTTAATTTAATCCCTTAAGTTTATGTTTTGATATGTTATGGTCCCTTATGTTTATTTTTGTCCAAAATAGTCCCTTAAGAATTATTGAATTAATCAAAGTGGTCCTTTGACTGTTAACATCCAAATATTTTGTTAACTTTCCTTGCGCGTACCTTTTTTAGAGAGTTATTTTTGTACTTTTACACCTCCTCTATCCTATTAAAAAAATTAGTTAATTTTTCTTTTTAATTTTCCTCTTTAATTTTAAACAAAAAGACTTACTCTTCTAAAAAAAGACACACACAAGGAAAGTTAACGGTCAAAAGATCACTTTGATTAATTTAAAAATTCTTAAAGAATTATTTTGGACAAAAATAAATATGAGGGACCATAACATATCGAAACATAAACTTAAAAGGGACTAAATTAGCTATTTATCCAAAAAAATTATTGGCATGCACATGCACTTGATTTTATGTCACTGTTGGAATTGTACTTTTTTTCTTTCTTTCTTTCCAAATCCATAAAAATTATATTGCCATCCAAATACAAATACTATATATATATATATATATATATATATATTCAATTCAAAAAGTTGTAAAAATGGTAGAGCTTTGATTAAACTAAATATGGAATATTTAAACTTAAGTTGATTGATTTTAAATATTATTTAAATAAGTTTTATTAATATTTTGAACCTAAAAGGCAATAATATTAAATCTAATACGAAAATCCAAAAAGTTATTAACAGGTTAAGTTGAAAATTTGTGAGTTTGGATCAAAGTAGGTTGACACATTTAAATTTAAGTTGGTTAAAATCACATAATTCAATTATAATTTGCAAACTCACAAAATTTAAAAAAAAAAAAAAAAAATGCTATTAGTTAAATATTTCTAGTTAAATTTTTTTAAAATTCTCCTCACATTTAATACTTTGTAATTTTAGATATATATATATATATATATTCTTTGATGAATAATTAATATCTAATATATCTAATATTAATAAAAATTGAATTTTAATTTTAATTTTAATTTTATTATTGATGTTAAATAGGTAAATTTATGATTTTTGAGCTTGAGTTAAATAATGAAATACATAAATAATTGAATTGAATTGACACAATTATTAAATGAGTTGGTTTGAATTAAAATTTTAAACATAATTATTAAATGGATTGATTCGAGTTAAAATTTTGAACACGATTAATTATTTATATAAAATTTGAAAATTTTATTAAATTTTATTAAATTATTTATCTGTACAATTCAAAAAAATTATTTGTATTGGTATTATTTAACCTTTTAAATTATTTTAAACTCAAGTTGAAATTATATCCTTTTTTGAAAAAAAATTATAAAAAATGTAAATTTAATAATATATTACAATTTATTAACATTATTCAAATTAGAATAAAATATAATCTAATTTAATTTATTTAATAAACGAATTTGTTATCGAACTATTTGACGCATAATAATAGCTTTAGCTGTTTAGCAAATGGACCCTAAGCCTTCTCCCCCTACGCTAACTCTAAGTCGCCAACCAACTAAGCCGGCAAGAGGTAAAGGGTTAAGAAATTGATAGCATTGAGAGAGAAATCATGGCTCCGGTGACCGATATTTTGGTAACTAACCCAATAGTGATCCGAACACGCATTCGGATCACCTCGCTGCTCGTCCACGTGTCCCCACTCATTCGGTCATTTGGGGCAACTCTCCTACCGACGCCGTCATCCCGTCTGGGCCTTCTTCCTTCTTTTTCTGTTTTTTCCGTCAATCCATAAACAATGTGCCATTACTAGCCGTACTGCATTATCTATTGCCTATCACCAATCGCCTATCGATATACTATCGGTATAAAAGGACGCTCGTAATTTTTTTTCTCCGGTCAACCTAAAAACCCTAATTCCTTTTCCTATCTCCTACCCTCTCTCTCTCCCTCCATCTCCCCTTTTCTCTTCTCTCTCGTCTGAAAAATTCTCGGATCGGAGTTTTATTTTCCGAGCTCTGGCACACGGTTACTCTTTTTATTAGATGGAAGACGACGAAGAAATACAGTCGCACCCATCGGCGGGGTCCGGATCTCCGGCATCAACCCGATCTAACGGTAGGATTACCGTCACGGTGGCGGCAGCGCCGCCATCTCAGAACGTGTTAGCTTTGGCCTTGCCCATACAGCAACAGCAGCAGTCGAGACCCCCTGGGAATAGTGGAGGAGGAGGAGGAGGCCGAGAGGACTGCTGGAGCGAAGGAGCGACGGCCGTGCTGATTGATGCCTGGGGGGAGCGCTACCTTGAGCTGAGCCGCGGAAACCTCAAGCAGAAGCACTGGAAAGATGTCGCGGACATTGTCAGCAGCCGCGAAGATTACACCAAAGCTCCAAAAACTGATATTCAGTGTAAAAATAGAATTGACACCGTGAAAAAGAAGTACAAGCAAGAGAAGGCTAAGATCGCAGCCGGAGCTGGCCCTAGCAAGTGGCCGTTTTTCGAGAGGCTTGATCAATTGATTGGTCCAACGGCTAAAACTAACTCGGCTACAGGTGCTGGCCCTTCCGGAGCAATTATCCCATTCTCAGGGAGCCAAAGGGTGCCTATGGGAATCCCTGTAGGCGTTAGATCGGCTCCCCAGCTTAGACAACAAAAGCAAAAGATGCAGCTGAGGAAAAGGCCTCCAGTGGATTCAGATGAGGACTCAGAACCAGAGCCTTCACCTGACTCTCCTGATGATTTTCCACCATCAACATACGAAAGAAAGAGGCCGAGGATTCAGAGGGAGTTGACGAATTTGGCTGGAGTGACTCCCAGCGCGAGTAGGGGCAGGGATGGAGGTGGGACAGAAAAGGCCTGGGGTAACTCCGTGAGGGAGTTGACTCGGGCAATCCTGAAATTTGGGGAAGCATACGAGCAAGCTGAGAGCTCAAAGCTGCAGCAGTTAGTGGACATGGAAAAGCAGAGGATGAAGTTTGCAAAAGATCTCGAATTGCAGCGAATACAGTTCTTCATGAAGACACAGTTGGAGCTTTCCCAGTTCAAGCATAGGAGGGTTGGAAACAGCAACAACCATCACAGCAGTAACAACACCACAGCCAACAATAACAGTGACAGTAGTAGTTGATGACTCCAGAAGTTGAGATTGGATTGATTGCTGGGTGAAGGAGGACCCATGTTCAACTGTATCTGAATTTAGGTAGTGTAGTGTCATTGCTTTCATCTATTTCTTTGATTTGTCAGAAAGATTGAATACCAAGGCCTAATGCTTCAAAGAATTATAATGGTCAGCTCTAGATTTTGTACTTCTTGTTTATTTCAATTATTTTTGCTTGTTAGTAAGCTGTGTAGACTCCAGTCAGAATTTGAATTTGTTAACGTGGGCCGATTATGGCAATCTCAGAAGTGAACTTTAAAGATAAATTACCATAGTTCAAAGGTACAGGTAAGATAATTGTATGATATACTACCACTACATGTTCCATGCTGTGTATTTTGGAGAATCTATGAACAGCTAGCAGCCAAATACGTTATTCAGGCAAGAGACCCTGGGCCGAGGTGGATGCTCAACCAAGTCTATTCTTCAAGTATCTGCAATAGCCAGTCTGTAAATGACAATGAGCCAATGTTAGTTTGGTGGTCTCTACTAGCTGTAGATTCACCAGCTTCTGCTAATTCAGGATGGTATCCACATTACATTCACATGAAATCAAACGTTGGATACTCTACTTCAAAATTAAAATTGGGCTAATACATTTTATACTATCAACCAAAAGTTTACTCGTTTAAGAACTCAATAAAACATTCACAAGCTAAACTTACAGATTGACGTCAATGAAACTCAAAGAGAGTTACGACACAAATGGCAGATCTCTTGATTTCAGTCAAGCTCAAATCTCCTCAAATGGCACCTTCATCGGTGGGAATTTGGAAGGAGCAGCAAGTGCAGCGGTTGTCCATCAATTATACTACCAGTCTGAACACTTTGAGCCAGGGACCATCCAACCAGCAATCTTCTCATCATTCACCACTTGGATATCAATCATCTCCTTCACCAAACTCCCAGGGTTGTCAGAGTCTTCAAGAATACCAGCCACATCAGTCAGAAGAATCAAAATTCCACCCCCTGCCACCCCCCCCCCCCCCGGCTGCTAGCTCAATTGCTGCATTGTCTGCATTTATGCTATATGACTGACCAGACTTATCAGCTGTAACAGAGGCAACCACTGGAATGAGATAATTGTCAATGAGTGCTAAACGAAGCAGTACTACACAGGCAATATCTCCAACAAAGCCAAGCTGAGTAGAATTTCATGGTTGCCCCTCCACATTTAACTACAATAGTCTTGCCATTAAACTTCTGGTTGAATGGCAGTGTTTCAGATAGGATTTTGACACTGGTATGTGCAGGGGTCGAATTGATTTCTGGTGCAACTTGATTGTGAGGAATTTTAAGAAATAAACAGAGGAAAGGAAAGGAGTTTCACCTTACTCCCAAAATTATTTGTAGTGATAGTGTTCATTAACGTAAGATTGCTATCAGAAAATCCGCAGGTTCTGCCAAGCGGGAAAGATAGTGGTAGGGTTTTAGCAGCCGACATATTACTCTTAACCACCTTCTCCTTACCTCACTTGACTCAAACTGCAGAAGTAGAATGGCTTTTCATTTGTAATTTAAAAGAGGAAATCTAGAACCACTGAGCTTAAAAAAATATATATATTAACAAGGACAAATAAATGTGCATCGCAGATGGTGCTCAATTGAAAAATAGAAAAAATAAAAAGTAAAATTCCCCACTTGAAGCAAAACGTACTGCTGCAAACCATTCTGATTTAGAATTGAATTTCCTGTTTTTGAACTTCAATTCCAAAGCCTGAAGCAAAAAAAGAAAAAAAAGAAAAAAAATGCATTAGATTAACAATAATCCCCTTCAACCTATGCACAAATCTTATTCCATAAAGCCATGCTAACTTCCTAAATATTACCATAACGTATGAACAAAGGTTTTCTGTAGTCTACTTACACGTGCCCGGAAATCCAACCCTGCAAAGCACATATCTCCCTATATCAATTATTTATTCAAAGTAGTGAGTCCCTTCACCATCTTCAAAGTTACTTTCGTTTTGCAGATAGTCTATATCAATGCTAGATGGACTCTCTGCTCCTGGGTGCCGAGTGAGTCCTGAGCTTTAATCACGATACACCAAGGTGTTAGGAATCCATAATATGGCACAAAATATCAAAGTAAGTAGAGATCCAAGCAAGATTCTTGAAGCTATAGGGACTTTCTATATTATTTTCAAAAGTATCATGTTTCCATTTTAGTTATATTCTATTTAGATTTATACCTAATTATGAGTTATAATTAGGCTTAATATATGTTCTTTCCTGCTATAGACTGTTTACTTAATTAGTTAATCTAATTATGGTTAGAGTTTGTTATCCTTTGAAATCTATTTTAAGTGGTTGCTTTGGAATAATAAAAGGAAAGCAGATTTGTTTTCTAACTCTTCTTCTTCAGGACTGAGGTATCAAGAGCTCCCTCTTCTTGAACCTACGTGAATACTTCTTTCAGACCTCAATCTTTTAGTAACCATGGGTTCCTCAGAAAAAGGAAAGAATAATATGTAGTTAATCGGACTATGGCACCATCCATGAGTGCTCATAACACAAGGATCCAAAAGGAAAGTAGAATACTGAAAACAAATACTATTAATTTTACAGTCAAATAATATGACTTTAAACTGTGGTTAGAATCAATTTTTTAAAAGAATAGTGATTGTTAATATCAATTTTCAACTAAATGCATAGAAATGAGTCCAGAGCCACTGATAAAATAATTAAATATAACTAGCATAATTTTTTCTTCCTTACGAATGAAAATTTAAATTCATAGTAGTTCTCGTTAATTCAAATTTTTAGAGTTTATTGTTCTCCTCAGAGAATATAACGATGGAGACCTGCTCTAGGCATCATGTACATATATCTATATAAAATTGTTACTGGTACACCAAAGAGGAATCATGACATGCGTGATTAACGGATAAGCAATTTGCTGCTGACGCCACCGACATCAAATTCAGTGCAGGCTAACAGTAACCAAAATAAATAAAAAATCTTACGCAATTGCTGAAAAAACATTTTAGAAAAGGAAAATGTCATTGTAACTG
Organism: Marsdenia floribunda; assembly: GCA_035583425.1. Classification (NCBI taxonomy): domain Eukaryota; kingdom Viridiplantae; phylum Streptophyta; class Magnoliopsida; order Gentianales; family Apocynaceae; genus Marsdenia; species Marsdenia floribunda. The sequence goes on along the minus strand of JAXGGT010000162.1, from coordinate 9,201,033 downwards.
TTAAGCTTCTGAACAGTTCCGACGACTCAATAGATATTCACATAATTGGAAAAAAAATTATAAAAAAAAAAAAAAAAAAAAAAAATCAGTAAGCCGGTAGAACGATAATCACTCCGCGGCCTGCAACGGAGCATATTTGCGCCAGCAGAAATATATATATATATATATATATATTATATTAAGTCGTTCGATGAAGAGAGAGATAACGGAGGAAGAGGAGAAAGGGAAACGTACCGGCCGAGAGAGAGAAGGAATTCATCAGATTATATAATTAGTGCTGGTGACATTATTCTTCAGATTCTACTAGAAATATTTGAATTCTAAGGCCACCGCCAAGTATTGATTACCATTGCAGATAAGATCCGGCCTGGAATCTGCGCGGTAATAGTGTTCTGGAAAAAGGAACCCTTCATTCTTTCTTTTTTTTTTTCTTTTTTTTTTTCTTTTTTTCATTCAAGTCTTTTTTATTGGATTTCCCTCTGATACGCATAAATGTTAGAATTATTTTGTAAAAATTATTTGAAAAATTGGTGAATTTGGTCCCTAATATTTCCGATTTTGGTGTAGTTGGTTTTTTTTTATTTTTAATTTTAGGTTACCAGTATATAATAAGTTAATGTATTTGGTTATTTTCTTCATAAAATCTATTGTTTGGAAATTCAAATTTTGTGAAAAAAATGATCAAATTTTTATTTTTAATTTAGTAAATTCCTAATATATAATAAGTTAATATATTTGGTCATTATTGTTTGAAGGAAAATTGGTTAGATTAGTCCTCTAACTATTTTTATTAATTAACATAAGTCCACAATCTATTTTTTTAACCTGTTAAATCTTACATCTTTTTACAAGCAGCCTATTAAGTCCTTCCGCCCAAAAATTTGAATTTTTTGGCCAAAATTATCACGTGTCGGGCACATAATAATTTTTTAAGATCAAAATCGTCCTCTTTAGTATTATAAAGCTGTGAATTTAGACTAATTGCAAAGTCTTATAAAGTTATTTTTTTCGTATAAAGAGAATGATTTTGTAATTAGTCTAAGTTCATAACTTTACGATACTCAAGAAGACGATTTTACCCTTAAAAAATGATTACGTGCCCGGCACGTGATGAATTTTGGCCAAAAAATTCAAATTTTTGGCTGGAATGACTTCATAGGTTGCTTGTAAAAAGATGTAAGACTTAACGGGTTAAAAAAATTGTGGACTTATATTAATTAATGAAAATAGTTAGAGGACTAAACCGATCAATTTTCCTTGTTTGAAAAGTCAAATTTTGTGAAAAAAATTATCAAATGGACCAACTACACAAATTAGGGACTAAATTCACCAATTTTTCAAATTATTTTAATACGTATAAATAGTATATTACAGTTTTTTTTCTTTTTTCCACATACGCCAATAAAAATTATATAAATTTTAGTTTAATTGTTTTTTTTTTTTTTAGGTATTTTGCATCTGACATGTTTCGAAATTATGACATTTCGAATCATAAGCAAGAATGCTAATTCTTAGAATTAATATAATTAGTTTTGTTAAATTAATTTAAATAAAATTTATAGTTTTGTTCAAAACAATGATAATTATGTTATGATGATTATAAATATTTTTTAGACAATTTTATGAATTTTTAATAAAATTATAATTTAATTAAAAATAAATTAGTAATAATGTATAGTTAAATTGATATATACTTAATTTTTATTAATTTATTAAATAATATTCTGATAAATTTTATGTCACAAAATATTATATTACTAGTAAAATTATAAGACACATATTTAAAACATAAAAAATAAATACAGGAAATTTCTGATTTATTAGCCCTTTGTACTTTCATTTATCTTTATTTAAATAATTTTTTAAATAAGACATTAAAAATAAATAAAGAAAAGAAAAAAAAAGATTAGACAAGTTGGAAACCTTTAGTGACTGGTTACTTTCAAACACAAGATGATTGTATTGAATTTTTTTACTACATCTTCTAACATAATAATTAAATTAAAATATGTATTAATTTAATTAATTTAAGATTTAATATTATTTTAAGTTAATTTAATATTTATAATTTTAAAAATAAAAATATTAAAAATATAAAAAAAAATAGTTTTTTTCCTTAATTGAAAAAAAAAACAATATTTTAATAATTTTTATTTAAAAAATTATAAATATTAATTTAACATAAATTGACAATATTAATTTTTTAAATTAATAAAATTGACATATGATTTAATTTAATTAATATTTTTAAATAATGATTTAGGAGCTCCAGTGTCCAAGATGATGCCACCTTTTTTTTTTCCTCTTTTAATTTACATCTAAAATGAAGTAAGGAAATTCCTAACCTTTTGGGAATTTTTTTTTTTTTCAAAATTAAAGATTACATTAAAAACTTAGGAAAATTGATGGATTCTATATTAAATCTTTTAATTATTAGCGTGGTTGGTTAGTTTTTTTTATTTTTTATTTAGTAATTTCTTAATGTATAGCGAGTTGATGCACTTTGTCCATATTTTCACAAAATTTATTATTTGGACATGTCAAACGATGAATTTTGTGAAGAGAATAATTAAATGCATCTATTCATTATACATTGAGAACCTACTAAATAAAAAACAAATCGATTACACTAAAGACATGAACACGCGGGACTAATTTCCCTTTTTTTTTTTTTATTTGTTACTGTAGATAGTAAAATGTTGTAGAATAAATAAAAATAATATTTAATTTAATTTTGTGGTAACAAAGATTCCACCTAATTAACTTTTACTTTTATTTGCCA
>JAXGGT010000162.1:9172373-9194807 GCA_035583425.1 Marsdenia floribunda | reverse complement strand
TAAAAAAGTTAAAGAAAAAATATAAAGACTAATTCTTCCAAACGAAAATAAAATGGGGACTAAAATGTCCAATTTTCTTATTTTAAATTTGTTTTTGTATAGAGAGAGAAAACCAAAACAATGAAACCGAGACTGCGGCCAATTTTTTTATTTAAATTTTTTAAATTTTTACGTTTTTATTGTAATTCGAATTCATAATTTTTTATAATTAAATCAACTCACTTCTTGACGTGATGTGATGATTTAGTGTTAGCCCAAAAATATATATATATATATATATTATTTAAATTCTTGAAGGGTAAGGGAATTTGAAAATTGAAACACTTTCCAAAGGGGGAAACTTGAGAAAAAAAAAAAAAAAAAAAGAAAAAAGAAAGAGAAGAATGGAAAATATCCATCAAACTCCCTCCCTCACTCACACACACACACACTCTCTCTCTTCCTTTTCTTTTGTCTTTCTTCTCCCACTTAAGATTACATCTTAAGCTATTAGTATTAGAATTAAAGTAAAAATTATTTTGTCTGAAGCACAGTTACTGCAATTCTTCTTTCTTTCTACCACTTCTTCACTCTCCCTTCCCCCACCCCCCCATCACCACTACCTCCTCCATCACCTCCATTCTCTCTGTATCTCAATATATATATATATATATATATATATATATAAGCACATTACATGTAGAGAGAGAAAGATACATTCATATATTTGTTTTTTTTTTTTTTTTTTTTTTTGAGAAAGGAGTAAAGCTACAACCATTTAGTCCATTGTAGGGTTTCCTTCAAAACTAAAGAAACCCCTTCCCCAACCCCTTTTTTTTCATCTCCTATCTCCCTTCTCACCAATACACATAAATTCTTAACTTTGAAAAAAAAAATTAGGATAATCCTTCTTTTTTTTTTTAAAAAAATTTTTTATTTTATTCTATACTATCAGTTCTCTTTTTAAGGAATGTAAAATGTGGGTTTCAATATGAACCAGAATTCAACGATCTATCTTGGAAATTAAAGATCCCTGCATTCATATTGCTTTGGTGAGTTTGGATTCTCAGGATCGTTGGGCATTTGTTTCTTAACTATTACTTTTAAATTGAGGAATTCCCCATTTTTTTTTGTTTTTGTTTTTTTGAACTTGAGAATGTCTTATATAGGTGTATCTCATTGCTTTATTTAATTTTACTTGCATTTTGAATTCTTTGAGCTTGATAAGGGTTTTAAGGGTTGTACTTATGAAGAAGTGACAGCTCAGGATATTTCTCTCTTGGAACATATAAGCACAAGTTTAATTACCATTTTTTGATGGGCATTTGGAAAATTTCAGTTTATCTTTGTGGCGATAATCAGATCTGGAATTTTTTTTTTTTTTTAAGTTCAATTATTTATTAGCACAAATGCTTCATCTTCAGGTACATTTACTGTGACTGAGATTTTTGAATTGAGATCCGTGGTGTTTTTTTTGCTGTTGAATTACTTCTATGAAGTTCTAATTTGTAATCTTGGTATCATCGTTGTACTTTAAAGTTATCCCCTTTCAGCTCTGGAATTCATCTTATTAAGTAAGCTGTTTTTCTGTTTTTTTTTTTTCCCCATAAATTTTTTAAAATAATTATTTGCCGAATGGGATACATGATAGTGGGTTTAAGATTTAATGGAGAAAGTAATTGAGTGGTAGAATTTATCCCCATCGCAGGACAGATTGTGTTCATATGAAAGAGGACTGAGCTGAAACTGTGGCTGTTCAGTCAAGAATAAAAATGAGGTCTGACACCCTTCTTGATTATGCTGTATTCCAGCTGTCACCGAAGAGGTCTAGGTGAGATAGATATGATAGTTTCAGATGTTTTGTTATGAAGCCTTTTGTTTTTCTTAATTGATTCATCTGAATTCTCTTTCTGGCAGATGTGAATTGTTTGTTTCCAGTAATGGAAATACAGAGAAACTGGCATCAGGATTATTCAAACCATTTGTTACACACCTAAAGGTTGCTGAGGAACAGGTTGGGAAGTCAGTTCAGTCGATTAAGCTTGAAATTGAAAGACGTAAAAATGCTGATTTGTGGTTCACCAAGGGAACTCTTGAGAGGTAAATCATATTGTGCATGTTGCCACTTGCCACTAAATGTCTGCATGACTTTGCAAATGGGTTTTAACTCTGTTGTTGAAACCTCATTCTAGGTTTGTGCGCTTTGTTACTACTCCAGAAATTCTGGAATTGGTCAATAAAAATGATGCGGAGATGTCTCAGTTGGAATCAGCTCGAAGGATATATTCGCAGGTAGCAAATTTTGAATATTTGGTAGAATTTCAATTTGCCTATCTTCTGACTGTCTTACTAACAAGTGGAAACATTTCATCATTTTCTCCCTAAATCTCAGGGGTTGGAAGATCAGCACTCTGCTCCAGGTAAGATGCTGTTGCCAGTTTCAGGGTGTTTGTTTGTTTGTATTTATTTATTTATTTTTTTTCCCCCCCTTTCCATCTTCCTTGACTAGTCTATCTTTAGAGTTAATTGTGGAAATTCTCTGCATGTTTAGTCTTCAATTATTACACCAATAGAATACTTCTAAGGTTCTTGAATTTTCCTGTCTTTCCTTCCTGGTTAGCCTTTTGTCAGTAGATAAACACCTAAGGTTCTTATGGAGGGCTGATGAAATAAATGCCTTTATATCATTATATATATATATATATATATATATATATATATATTAGTGCCATTAATGTGAAGCTTTAGATAAATGGTTGTGAGATATCACCTTAGATGTCACTTTCAAGCCTCCAGGGATACTTGCCCCCGCCTCTTTTCTATTTGATATGGTGGAAATAACCAAGTGAAAAGCACAATTTTTTTTTTTTTTTTTTTTACAATAGACATTAGTGGCTATGTGATAGTATTTCTCATGCATTCGGAAGAGTAAGTGATATTGGAGTATTATGAAATTCCAATTAATAGCGATTATACTGAAAGAGTTAGCTTAAAGATTTACAGTACAATGTAATGTTGCACCATTGTGTCTGGAGAAGAAAAAGCTTCTTTTACTTTTCTATTCTAGAGATCCTTTTATTAATAACTTAAGTAGGTGTTGCCGGTCATTTTGCTCAGACAAGTCTTAATGTGAGTCTTGGTCTTTTGGCATCTGCACAAGAGAGTGAAAAGAGAAGAAACTGCATAATCTGAGTGTTTCTTCTAGTGCTTGGAAGAATATTTGTTTCTTGTTATACAAAATTAATTTAGGTCCTTTCATATATATTTGGACGAAAGTCTTTTTTTTCTTTTTTTCCTTTCTAAATTTTTGAGTAAAACTCATCTTGAAAAAAGTTGATTCAGTTTTCAAGAAGTGAGTAGTACATTGATTAAGATGTAATTTGGATAAGGTTTTGCTTTGAAAATAGTAGGTTTTGTAGATGCATGATGATTTAATACATTCGATGAGGTCAAATCTGGGCCAATAAAAATTCATGTTAAACATACATTTGGTTGATCAAATGTGTAGTCAATTATGCTTAAACCTAGTTTTGGTCAATTAAATGCATTTGATGTCTTGTTTACAAAACTCTGACATTTACACTGCATTCGTGATTTGCTCCAGATGCGGGAAGATCTGGAGTCACGGCAGCAGCTGATGCAACAAAGTAAAAACTCTTTCATCCTCTTAGTGTGTCCTTTTTATAACCCAAAAAAAAAAAAAAAAAAGTTCCTTTTGAGTAATTACGTTCCAAATTCTCTTGATTGTTGCTTCTTATTCATGAATTTTCATTTTCTAACTGGCAATGGATGATGACCATACCTGAAGCAGTTAGAACAACAGTCATTTGCTCAAGCAGTGGTATATGCTATGAAAAAAAAGTCTTTCATGATACTGATTTGCTCGCTTATAGTGTTCCTATTTAACTTATGCCTCAAACTTTGTGCTATACTGCTATTCCTGTAATTATTGAGTGCTACTTTGTTTTTCCCTCTGTCCCGTTTTGAACAGGAAGGAACTACTGAGAGCAATTGATGTGCGGCTTGCTGCTGTCCAGCAGGACTTAACGAGAGCATATGCTCGTGCTGCTGCGGCAGGATTTACATCAGATACAGTCCCAGAACTTCAAATGTTTTCTGAATATTTTGGTGCTCAACGCTTAAAGTAAGAGCTCTTGTATCACAATTGTTTTATTTTTATATTTTAAACTCTTGTTACACCAAAAGCCCCTTCCTTTCTAAGCTGGTATGTTGTGCTTGTAAACATGCATTTCATTTTGTATGTTGCCATGATTTGTTTTCTCAGAGGTTAGGTAACAAGTGTGTGGGTGTGAACGATATGGAACAAGACAAATGCATAAAAATGAATGAAAATAGAAAAAAAACATAAAAAAACTTTGGTTCAGATCTGATTTCAGACAACGTAGGATGGGGTTTTCCACTGGCTAAAGCATTGTGCATTTTCAAATACACCTTGTGGTTAGGAGTTGCTTTTATTGTCCTTTATAGGATGTGGTGCAGTACTGTTGACATTTCTTATTAGTTAAGAATCTGGAAACACTGGGCAGTAGTGAGCTTGGCTGGATGTTTTGCTTTGGGAGACAGAAAAGTGATGTGGACAAAATGATTAATGAAGCTGCACGGTTTAAAGACACAGAAAAATAAGAATAGTTTTTGTTGATCCATGGTTGGTTTGGTTAAGAAATTGGTACTGGTGCATCATCCTTCCTTTCCCTTTTCTTCGCCTTGTACCACTTTTATGTGACTATTTTAGATAAGAAAAAAGGAAGGGGGTTTCTTGAGCTTTCTTCTGAGTAGGCACAATTATTTGCTCTTAACCATAGAAAGGGCATGCATTAAGACGTACATTACATAGAAAGAGGGAGAGTTACCTTTCGGTCTGTGGTCCTTGGGTTGATGAGAGTTTTGTATCAATGCTCGTAGCCTGTCTCTTCCACCCATTAGCTTTGCAGAACTTTATACATCTTTACGATTCAAGTTTTGTCTCTTTCCCCCATTTTTTTTTTTTTTTTTTCTTTTTTTCCTTTTTGGGGGTGGGGGGATGGGGTTGGGGTGAGTTTACAATATTTTGATTTTGCTGAAACAAAGAGGTCGAAGTAAAGCAAGTTAAAGAACCATACAAAAGGTCATTTAACAGAATATCAGGCATAGTTTTTTGGATAATTTGTCCTGTTGCAGTGGAATTGTATGGTTTTCTAGAACATTTTTCCTCAGTGGCGGGAACGAAATTATCTCAACTCTCTTAAAGACATTTTCATGTATTTTGGGAGGTGGATGTCTGGAGGCCCAGGAACCTCCTTGGTGATTCCCCTTTTCCTTTGAGCACTTGCAAATCCTCAAATGGCAGAGCAGGAATTTGTTTGCTGCAAAACTGAAATAACTGAATATTCTGCTTTAGCTGAGGTTACCTTAGACTAATTTTCCCTTTTCTAGTGTTCGGCGTACCCTGCTGTGGTGGGCTGTTATTTGGATTGGGCTTACCAAATAGACTGCGACTGTTTGCATTTCTGGTATTTGAGTATCTATTTTTTTCCGCCTTTCAGAAAAGGCTGATCATGTTATGCTGGGTTCATGGGCTCAATCCGGTGTCGGTTCCTTATGGTCTCTAGTCTCCACCTGCTGCTACTAATCTATTAATTTGAAACCATAGTTAAGGAAGAAAAAAATAAAAAGACAAAAGTACCCCCGAATTATATGTGCAGCTAAACCTTTCTTGGCGAAATTAAATAATAGGTCTTGCGAAAACAAAATATTAACGAAGTAAACCATCATCACTTTACGTGGGAGGTTGGAATTCTTCTGCAACGGCAATTTTGTAAAGAATAATCTTCTGTAATCTACTGTGTCTTTGCAGCGAAGCATGCAGCAAATTTATATCCTTTTGCGAGAGGCGGGAGGACTTGATCAGCCAATGGAAGCCCGGAGGAGAAGATCGTGCTCTCAGATCCTCATATGGATCAGATATGTCAATCGATGAAGATCCCTCCACTCCAGACTCGGGGTCCTATCAACAAACTAGTGATGACCATTCAATTGGCCAAGCTGCAGTCACCGCCCAAACTCGACTACAACAAGAGAACCCTGATCAATCCCAGACCTCAACATTGCAGCACTCTTGGCAGTCCTTCCCTTCACATGTCAGCAGCAGAGAATCAAGCATCGAACCAGATGATGCGTGCAAACAAAATGAAGCCATAATTGACAAAGGCAAGAAACAAGAGAGTAGCTCTACTGCCACTTCTTCTGCCGATCAGGCTGAGTCTATACAAGCCAGTCAACCAGCAAGGCGGCTCAGTGTCCAGGATCGTGTAAAGTTGTTTGAGAATAAGCAAAAAGAAAGTTCTGGGAGTGGTGGTAAACCTGCTGTGGGAAAGTCAGTTGAGCTTCGGAGGCTGTCATCAGATGTTTCATCTGTCCCCAGTGCAGTTGAGAAGGCGGTGCTGAGGAGATGGAGTGGGGCCAGTGACATGAGCATTGATTTGAGTGGAGAAAAGAAGGATATTGAGAGTCCTTTGTGCACTCCATCATCTTCATCTGTTTCTCAGCTGAAGTTTGATGTGCCTAAAGACATGGCAAATGTCATTAAGTCAGGCTCGAGGAGCTTTACGAGAAGAGTAGATGATAAGGGCTCAAATGATCAGGCAGGGTTTCAGATCCCCTCCGGGGAAGAAGAGGTAGTGGGGCCAAAGCACTTGACAGTTTCTTCTAGTAAGCAAGAGGAGGCTTCTGAAGGTGAACTGTCAAAATCTAGTGAAAGGGATGTTTGGAAAGATCAAACACATGGAAAGACTCAATCAAGAACCTCCTCTAGCAGGACCGGAGTTAATATTGCCAAGGATCAAACAAATTCTGGATCACTGCCTGATGGTAAAGCTCAAAATAAGACGAAGAGTTATGACTCGGGAGAAGAGCTTTCCAGGGCCATAGGTCAAGTTGCTTTTGAGGCACAGTTTTCTGGACCGAAGGGCAAGGGTGCTCCTCAGTCACAATTTGGAATGATTGCAAGCAAGGCCAGAGGGATAAAGTTGACTGCTGATTTGCATCAAACTGTTCCGGGTGAACTTTCAGACCAGAAGCTCGTGGGTGACTGTGCACCACCAGAATGTGCATCTGGGTCAAAAATTCGAGAAGCCTTTGCTGCACAATATAAAGGCGCTGAAAGTAATTCTTCATCCTCACACCCTAGGTTTCAATCCGTTCCAGAGACTGAGGATGCCCAAAAGAAAGATTTAACCTTTGGTGAGAAGCTCTCTGGCAGTTCTGCTGTGAAATTTGAAGATTCTGGACCCCAAAGAATGAAGTATGATAAGCAAGTCACTGCTTTTGAACAGTTCAAGAAAGCTCAAGGTAGGAGGGAAGACAGAGGTCCTGTTTATGGAAATAACCAAACAGTGATCCCTAGTAAAATGGTGACTGAGAATCGGGAGGGTTTTGGTTCTTTTTCAACTCCACCTGCAGATCATGTACAAAGGGTTAGGCAGTCGAAAGCAAATCAGGAACGAAATGATGAACTGAAGATGAAAGCTAGTGAGCTTGAAAAACTTTTTGCTGAGCATAAGCTGCGAGTTCCTGGTGAGCAGTCTTACTCTACCAGGAGAAGCAAGCCTGTTGACAGGCAAAGTGAATTATCTGCTAGTCTGTCTTATAAGAAATCACCAGTAGATAGTGCTCCTTTGAACTTTCCCGATGATAGCCCTTTAACTGGACCTGCAGGGAGTTCCAAAAGTGCATCCAAATTCAATGAATTTCTGCCCCCAAAAATGGTTGATAGCCAAAATTTTACAGATGCTTTAAATAAGAATTTCGCTGAGCTTAGTTTTTTAGAAGGGTCTCGAGGAAAATTTTACGAGAAATATATGCAGAAAAGGGAAGCAAAGCTTAGAGAAGAATGGACTTCCAAAGGAGCAGAAAAAGAAGCGAAGTTGAAGGCTATGCAGGATACCTTTGAACAGAGTAGAGCTGAAATGAAGGCCAAATTTTCAGGTTCCATGAATAGACAGGATTCCATATCGAGTTCTCAGCAACGTGCAGAAAGACTCAGATCATATAATGCCAGGTCACTTACAAGAAGGGAACAGGTATTATTTTAGTTATGTTCTGGATATAAACGCAACTAGATCATTTAGTTATGTTCTAGTAGTTGATTGGGGTTTCTTACTGTCATTTGTGACCGACCATGAAAAAGTTTCCCTTTGACAGCAACTGTTAGATTTCGCGCAAATTGACAATGGTGAAGATATATCTGACTTTCCAGAGCAGAATTATAACGGTGAAGACGGATCCTTCATTGAAACTTCCTTTGTTGATGGTTTATCTAGGAGTAGTACACAAAGTAAAAAGCTCTTACCCACAAAAGGCTTATCTTCATCCACTCCTCGTACACTAGCAGCTCCAGTTCCAAGGTCCACGTCAAGAGCTTCCAATAATAGTGCAGTGCGGCGCAAGGTCAATTCTGAAAATCCTCTTGCACAATCTGTTCCCAATTTCTCTGAACTAAGGAAAGAAAACACCAAGCCTTACTCTGCAGCAAATAGAGCGACCCGGCAGCAAATGAGAAACTATTCCCGCAGTAAAAGCAGCAGTGAAGACTCGTTGTTTGTTAGAGAGGACAAATCACGTCAACCTCAGTCCTCGAGGAAGAGTTCTGCAAATCTTGTTGAATCCAGGGACTTACCTACTTTGAATTTTGATGGTGATTCCTTTACTGATGTAAAAGAGACTGAGCAAATCCCTTGCAACAGGTACACAAAGCCTAAGGGGTCAAGACCTAAGGGTAGTGGTACAGATTCTGGCGCCAGAGGAATTGTTGGATTGCAAAAGCATGCTAGGGCATCTGAGGCTAGAAATGATGAAATTGAACACAATGACTTGACCTTTGGTTTAGAAGATCCAGCAGATCTGGTCAAAGATGAAGAAGAGGATGAGTATGAGACTGTTACAAATGTATGTAATTCGAACTTGGAGAATGGGGAACCAGAACTATTCCAGGAATCGGAGAAGATAGACTTTGGATTAGAAAATGGTGTTTTGAGGCCTTTTCCTCAAGTAGACTCTTCATTTGTGGCTGAACTTCCAGCATCTGTTCCTCCTAGTTTCAATGCTAATGACAATCTGCAAGATTCACCAGGAGAAAGTCCTGTTTCATGGAACTCACGTACTCTTCATCCATTTTCTTATTCTCATGAGATGTCTGACATTGATGCCTCTGTTGATTCCCCAGTTGGGAGTCCTGCATCATGGAATTCACATTCTTTGAGCCAAGCAGAGACTGATGCAGCTCGAATGCGGAAGAAATGGGGAGCAGCTCAGAAACCGATGTTGGTTGTGAATTCATCCAATAACCAGTCACGCAAAGATATGACCAAAGGATTTAAAAGGTTATTAAAATTTGGAAGGAAAAGCCGGGGCACAGAAAGTTTGGTCGACTGGATTTCTGCAACCACTTCTGAGGGTGATGATGACACAGAAGATGGACGTGATCCTGCCTGTCGGTCATCTGAAGATCTGCGGAAGTCAAGAATGGGGTTTTTACAAGGACATCCTTTAGATGATAGCTTCCATGAGAGCGAGTTTTATGGCGAACAAGGTAAATCATGCTTATTAAATGCATATGATCTCCCTTTTTGTCCCTTATTATTAGATTGACTTGTGAAGATCAATATAGGCATTCATTTCGCTTAATACTTTATCCCTTCCCCTTGACCTTGTAATTTTAGATATTTTGTTTGCAACAGTTTCTTTTTCTGCACGTGCTAATATTTTTATTTATGATTTGGACAAATAAAATTTTTTGCTTACATTATTGTTCTTTGGAGGGATTAAAGAAAAAAAAAAAAAAGAAAGGTGAATATCGTCTGTTGCTATTGACAGCTCTGATGTTTTCAGTTCACCTGAATTGGATTGCCTTTTAGGCTTTTCCTTCCCATTGTATTACCTGATGTATCTTCTTGCCATATACATTTCAACATTCCGACAAAGAGAATGTGAGGATATGTCTTGTTGGAGATTTTGTTCTAAAACTTAATTTCCAATATCTCGTGTTATATCTTTCTTGATCATTCCAGTCCTTTCCATTCTTCTCATTTGATCCATGGATAAAGATAGTGTATTATGTTTGTCAAGCCATTGCTTCTATCTTCTTGCAGTCCAATCATTAAGGAGCTCTATTCCAGCACCTCCAGCTAACTTCAAACTGAGAGAGGATCATTTGTCCGGAAGCTCCATTAAAGGTAACCCCTTTTATTCATTTCTTCATTATTCTTTATTTATTTATTTATTTTTTGGGGCGCGTTGGTGTTTCCATATTGATTATGATATAACTTAGACATCAACAATTAGTAGTCCATGTTGATAATGTACATGTGATGCATTACATGGCTCTAAATGGATGGTTTTCCTCTAATAACCTTTCTTGACTATGTACTCCCACTGCAGCTCCAAGATCATTCTTTTCATTGTCTTCATTCCGGAGCAAGGCAAGTGACTCGAAACCTAGATAATTCAACTGTAAGAAGGGACCCAGCACAGATGCCCATGATTGCTTTCATTGGTCAGTCAGTGTGGTTGGTGCCACACAATTTTCTGTGAGGTCTGTTTAGGTGTTTCAAATACCCAAATGGATATGTGGAGACCTTTGGTGGCAATCTTATTTCAGGTAGTTCTGCATAAATAAATACATGTATATTTGCTGAGAATATAGTTGGCGGAATGCTAATGTGATTTTGTAGTCAAGGCATTCATTTTGTAAGCTTTTTGTACAAGACTTGCGTGATGTATATCAGAAAGTTAAATTCTTGTTAAAACACTCCATGGCCAAAAAAGAGAAGAGTTATGTTAGTATGTAGAAAACAGCTTGTAAAAGATGTCTATTCTGATCATTATTGGCATTATCATCCTTACCAAATTTTTTGCCCATATTGACTTGGTTCTGAAACTGAAATTTGCACGCAGTCTCTCTACTTTAATCTCCTTTACAATTTGGTTGCTGGATCTTTCGGGATGGTGTAGTTGCTGATTCTTTGTTCTAGCGCTCTTACAATTTTCCTTTTCCATGTACATTTCCATCAGTTAGGTTTTACTATACCGACAGGATAATTTTCTGTTGTTTTGCTGCTTTTGTCTGTTGTGTTTGTCCATTTTGAAAAACAGTGAGAGACCCCAGACTCATTGCTAAAAGAGATACCAACTAATACAGGATGAAAAAACATTAAGTTTTTTCCAGCTAATACAGGATCATAAAAAATTAAGTTTTTCAACTAGTACTTGGAGAAATAGAGAATACCTTGGAATACCTTCTGAGAGAGGTTTTAGTAAGAATATTCGTATTGTATATACTAGCTTCTTAAAGCGTAAAACATTTGAAGACAGATGAAAATATAAGAAAACATCAGCCATTTCTATGTGCATTTTCCATTGATTTCGTATAAAAATTTGTGATATCTTGACCATGCTTGGTTCTGGTACTGTAACGAGGAAAAAAACAGTAGTGTTTCCCGGTGGTCGGTACCAAAGCAAATTAGGAAAGGGAAAGAAAACGAGGAAAAATGGGAGAAAAGAAGGGGAAGCTAGCCGTTGTTGCTGGGCCAGCACAATTTCTTTGGAGTTTAGACTTTAGACATACCCATAATCTCTTCAATTTTTTTAAGCCTCTGTATATATATATTTAAAAATATTAAAGATTTTTCTTCGTCCCATTTAACATTCCTGTACAGAGACATATTCCACTCAAACAATTACTTTCGTCCTCCTTTTTTGGGCTTGTTTCCACACATGAAATTTGTTGACGTTTACAAAATTGTCCTGAATGCCATTTTTGCAGCAAGTCGGATAATAATGTCTGAATGTTCAGATTCAATGAATACTTGGATCTAATTTTGATTTATTAAGGAAACTAGGTTCAGAAAATAAACAATCCGTTAAAGTTTAAACCATTGATTCATCTTCTCCTCCTGTTCTGTACCTAGTATGCAGTTACGGAATCAGGAAGACTCTTCAAGTTGAATGGGAAAGAAAATGGTTCTAATTGTTATGAAGCCGCAGAACTAAGCACAGACATCGTTTGCGCTTGAAAGATAGATAGCTTCGAGGGAGAGTGGTTTTCAACTTTTTCTGTTTTGAGTGGATTTGATAACAATAATCTTGCCATTTGGGACTGGAGGAGGAGGATATGCTCCATTTTAGAGAAGAAGAAACAGAGCTTTATTGAAAAAGGGGTCATATTTAGCTTCTACTTCTTGTTTGATTATGGTTTGTTTTCTTCCACCTCTTCTAAGTGCACCGAGTCCATACCAGGACTAATCAAATGAGTCTGGCCGCTGTAATATGTTTGCTTTCAATATTATCATCAAAACCCTATAAGATTATAGATTTTCAAGAGTCATGCCTTTGTCAGTTCTAGAAATTGAAGTGAAGATCGGCTACGACTTGCCCTTCTATTGACATTTGGAAGGTGTTAACTTAAGATTTGATATAGTTTGCTTATTTCAAATATTAATATATGTTATTTTAGAAAGATAATTCCTTCTCGAATCTCAATTGGGTTTTGTTGGTTTGATTTCCGAATATTTATATATATTTTTTCTTGGAACAGTTGACATCATCAAATAAACAAACAAATCACTTAAAAGAGAGATTATCAAAGAGGGGAAGGCTGAAAGCGAAAGCTCCATTCTGAAAGTGAAAACATTGAGTACATCAACTGTTTGAAACTTTATCTCTTGTTAAAATTAGAAGAGGGAGATGTCATGCTGGCCGGCAGTTCCTAGTTCAACTGGGTTAAATATGCCGAGACGGCCGGCTACCATCGTGCGCCTACTTTCCAATACCGCGCATGCAAGTACTGCCAAATTTTTAGATTCATGGGAAGAAACCACTTCCACATTCAAGAGACACGCGTAAGCTACTAACAACTTTATCTAGGAGTAGGGGTAGGGCTAATCATTGGCTATATGATTAACACGTTGTAATTGAATCTTAGCAATCATCCCCTTGAAACAATGTTTCGTAATTCCCAATATGATATGAGATAATGTAACACAAAGTCCAAGGTTTTTTGATAATAGCAAAAGATTTACCACTTTCTGCGGATTAGCCAATGACTTTTTTGTTTTCTCCACTGCCTTTTTCCTTGAAGGGCTCTAAGTCTTCTTCTGCACTAGTTTGAACTACTGTTATCTTCTTCTTGTCTAGCCATCACCCTAACTTTTTCATGGCTGAATACCCGTTTGAAGTTGAGCACTCAAGAGCTAGAATCTCTCGTTATTCACACAAGCAACATTACACTTCACCTGCAAGATCTCAACATCCATCTAGCTCATATTCACTTTCTGGCTCATCTCAATTCTCACACAATCTCAGTGCAGGTGGCCGGTGGAAGCGCATTCCAGCAACTCCTTTTGCTTCTGATGATGACAAATCATGGCAGAGTGAACTCTCATGGCAATTTGATCCTGCAGGGTGGCGTGACAATCGTGATCTGAGTGCAGCACTCAGCCCTTGGACAGCAAGTTCAGCTGCTTCTCCATCCAATGGGAGTAGGGTATTCAGGAGATCAGCAAATGACTATTTTCTGTCACGAACAACTGTGGCTGGTTTCCGTGGCTTTACCAACCCATACTACGACCACTCCGTCTCACATTCTGAAGCTTTGCCTTCTGGGAGGCTTGAGCTTCAGAGTTATGTTGCCAGAGATAGTGAGGACTCATTTACTGGTAGAAGTTTTGCTTCACGTGAACATTTTGTCAAGTTCCACAGAGGCAGAGCTCGCCAGTTATCAACTATCACTGAACGGAGGGCTGGCAGTACTGGGCCTTTGGTTGAGAATGATGAACTCAGTTTAATTGATTATGATGAAACAGAGGATATAGATCGTCAAATTCACTTGTCAGAGACTAGTCCCAACATCTTACACCGCAAAGGTCCTGGATGGCTATCCATATCTCATGCTTACATGGATCAAGATATGGAGGATGATGATGTGGGTGCTCATCTCAGTCCCAACACACAAAAGTTTAATGTTCACAATATACTCACTGAAGAAAAGGTGGATGATCACCACATGCAGAGTCATCTTCATCATAGGCAATTGGATAATAATAGCAGTCTTGATCATCATTTTAATTACTTAGGACAGAGAAATCACAGCGTGACATACAACCAACACAGTCATGACGCTGAGCAATCAAATTACCTGTCTAGGGTTCACAAAATGCACAATGATGAAGAGTTTGCATATGATGGAGAAGACTCCGAGGAAGATGATGCTGTGACACCTCAACCTGTCAGCCTATTTGGTTTGTTCAAGTACTCAACCAATTTTGATTTAGTACTTGTGCTATTGGGTTGTCTTGGAGCTTTGATTAACGGTGGCTCTCTTCCTTGGTATTCATTTCTCTTTGGCAAATTTGTCAACAAAATTGCCAAAGAATCAAAAGATGATAAAGAACAGATGATGAGAGATGTGGGAAAGGTATGCTCTGCATTTTTATTTTCCAAGCTTTGGATGGAAATTATAATTTTTATTGCACATAGATTAATGGGATGACAATGATGGTATATGAATACCAGATATGCCTACTTATGGCTGGACTAGCAGCATTAGTTGTGGTTGGAGCTTACTTGGGTAAGCTATATGTTTTTGTTTACTTTCTGAGATTTTAATTTAGAAGGAATCCCACTAATTACATTGTTCTTGTTTTTTGTTGGCAGAGATCACTTGTTGGAGAATGGTGGGGGAACTATCTGCTTATAGAATAAGAACCAAGTACTTAAGAGCAGTTCTAAGACAAGACATTGGCTTTTTTGACACAGATATAAGTACTAGTGATATTATGCATGGAATTTCAAGTGATGTTGCACAGATCCAGGAAGTGTTGGGAGAGAAGGTAAGGAACTGATGGTAGATAGCCTATTCTTGGTCCATAACTCTTTTAACTTTTAGAGATATGAGTCATATGACCTTGGAATAAAACTTCTCTTATATGTTTTAGATGTTATATTTTATATGAAGGAAAATCAGGATACAAAATTAAGTAACATTATTTCTAGCTGTTTTCACTGTGACATGGCCTGGCTGCACTGTAAAATTGTTGAATTGCTCTAAAAACTTAAGCTGATAGAGAGGGGTTCAATTTAGTAACTTAACGCACCCTCCTACGTGTGGGTCAACAAGTGTGGGCCGTTTTGAGTATGTGGAGTCTGATAGTTGCCAGGGACTGTTTGACTATCGCGTCGCTTGTGGGAGTTCGAGGGCGCGAGCACCTCGGCGGGGGTCTCACTGCCTAGTTAGCGAGCGGGGGTCAAGGGGCAGAGCCCCTTGCAGGGTTTTCTAGGGGCAGCGTCCTGGAAGGAAAATTATTTTTGGGCATAGCATTTGTATCATATTTGACCCAATTTTTAAGCCTAGTTGTTGGCTTTTCTTATAAATACTCATATAACTTGTAAACCCTAATTTTAGTGCGAGTAAAACACTTCTAGTGCGGCTATGGATGTGGATGTAGGTTTTTTCGACCGAACCACATAAATATGTGTGTGTCTCCTTTGATTCTTATTTTTACTTTCGTTCTTGTGTGTGTGTTTCGATCCCCAATAGGCCGAACACAAATTTTCATAACAAAACCTGACATGTGAACTATAATTAACGAATGGGGGCAATGATAGGAGTCCAACTTAGGACCTTCCGCTTTGATACTACATTAAATTGCCAAGTTTAAGCTGATAAAGAGGGGCTAAATTTAATCACTTAACAAAGATCATGAATACTAATTAGTTTACATTACTTTGTTTTCTTCAGATGGCACATTTTGTCCATCACATATTCACCTTTATCTGTGGTTATGTGGTTGGTTTCCTGAGATCGTGGAAGATTTCTCTGGTAGTTTTTGCAGTTACACCTTTGACAATGTTCTGTGGAATTTCCTATAAGGCTGTTTATGGTGGTTTAGCTGCAAAAGAAGAGGTAAGGCTGAAAATAACTCAGACATATACAAATCAATCACCAGCACATTTCTTTCTTCACTAGATAAACACATGTCCTGAGACTCTGTTGTTTCAAAAGGAATCTTACCGTAGAGCAGGCAGCATTGCAGAGCAAGCCATATCGTCAATCAGAACTGTATTGTCATTTGTAGCAGAAGATGTTTTAGCTGCAAAATATGTTGAGTCTCTAGAAAGTTCAATGCCTTTAGGAACCAAGATTGGTTTTGCCAAGGGAATCGGTGTTGGAGTTATTTATTTGGTTACATATGCAACATGGGCCTTGGCTTTCTGGTACGGGTCAATCTTGGTTGCAAAAGGAGAGGTCTCCGGAGGTGCAGCGATTGCATGTTTTTTTGGTGTTACTGTAGGAGGAAGGTACAATGTCTCTTTTCTCTCTCTTCCTGCACAATCCTGTCTATCCTCTCCACCTAAAACAGAAAAACCAAAAAGGAAAGGAAAAAGAAAAGTGAGAGAGAGGAAAACTGTTATTTTGTTCAAAGAATGCGGTGAAGGTCAGCAGGGATATTACAAGATACAGCCTATGTACCTGAATAGCGTACTTTAATTGATTTTGCAACTTATTTATTATTTTACTTCCATCATACGGGAGCACTACTGCGTCATGAAAAATCAGGATTTTGAAAATTCTTCTTTGTAGGGGCTTGGCATTGTCACTATCATATTTTGCTCAATTTGCACAAGGCACTGTTGCAGCGACCAGAGTATTTGAAGTGATAGACAGAGTTCCTGTCATTGATCCCTACAGTGCCGAGGGAAGGAGGCTTTCAAATATACGAGGGAGAATTGAGTTCAAAAGGGTTTACTTTTCCTACCCATCTCGACCGACCATTCAGATTCTCCAGTCTCTTAACTTGACAATTCCAGCATCAAAGACTTTAGCTTTGGTAGGTACCAGTGGAGGTGGCAAGTCTACCATTTTTGCATTGCTTGAGAGGTTCTATGACCCTGCTCAAGGTATGGCTATGGTACTTTTGTACTATTTACCGACAGTCTACTAGTATAGTAGTGGTTGTGGATTTTGTGTAATGGACCTTGGCATTCAATTGCTTTTCTGAAAATTTCCAGGCTATATTACACTTGATGGCCGTGATATAAGAACATTGCAAGTTAAATGGCTCAGAAGTCAAATTGGTATGGTTGGCCAGGAACCAGTTCTCTTTTCCACAACCATACTTGAAAATGTAATGATGGGGAAGGAAAATGCTACCAAGAAGGAGGCCACTGCAGCATGTGTTGCTGCCAATTGTCACAATTTTATTTGTGGGCTTCCACAAGGCTATGAAACCATGGTTTGATGCTATGATCTTACCCGTTCATTTAACCTACTCTGATGTACACACGAGCACATTCATACATGAGATCACATCTATAGAAATATATCTAAACCTTTTAAAAAAGTGTCTAAATCCTCCCTTCTGAGCAGGTAGGAGGAACCCTACTTTCTGGTGGGCAGAAGCAGCGGATTGCACTTGCTAGAGCTATTATCAAAGAACCTAAAATTCTTCTCCTAGACGAGCCCACGAGTGCACTAGATCCCAAGTCTGAGGCAGCTGTTCAACAAGCCATAGAGAAAATTTCTATGGGCAGGACTGCCATTGTCATTGCTCATAGGCTAGCAACCATAAAAAATGCTGACACAATTGTTGTGCTTGATCGAGGTTCTGTTGTTGAGATTGGTAATCATCATGAACTAATGGAAAAATCTGGCTCATACTATGACCTTGTCAAGCTTGCTTCTGAAGCTATCTCAAAATCAACATCAAAGCAACATGACATTCCAACTAATCCAGAGTTCTCTGTTCATGCTAAATTGACTAATGATGCATCAAGAGCAAAGGATGTATATGATATTTCAAGATCAGTTTACTTGAAATCCATGCATGAGGCATACCAATTGGAAGATGTAGAAGGAAAAAGAGCAGAGACTGACAAATACCAACTTTCGGAGGTTTGGGCCCTGCAGAAACCCGAGTTGGGAATGGTGCTATTTGGATTTCTCTTGGGTATGCATGCAGGTGCTATTCTCTCCATCTTTCCCTTAATTCTAGGCCAAGCACTTAATGTCTACTTCTATGATGACAAATCAAAGTTGAAAAGGGAGGTTGGACATCTTTGCTTGGCATTAGTTGGACTTGGCTTTGGGTGTATGATATTCATGACAGGGGAACAAGGTCTCTGTGGTTGGGCAGGCGCGAAGCTGACAAAACGAGTGAGAGATATCTTGTTCCGAGCTATACTAAAACAAGAACCTGGTTGGTTTGATATTGATGAAAACTCCACGGGAATTCTAGTGTCAAGGCTTTCAAGTGATTGTGTTAGTTTCCGATCAGTTCTTGGTGATAGGATATCAGTTCTGTTAATGGGTCTGAGTTCTGCTGCTGTAGGTCTTGGTGTATCATTTAAGATTGAATGGAGATTAACTCTCTTGGCTGCAGCTCTCACACCATTCACACTCGGTGCAAGTTATTTCAGCTTGATCATTAATGTTGGACCGAGATTAGATAATAGTTCTTATGCCAGAGCTAGTAATATTGCAGCTGATGCAGTGTCCAATATAAGAACGGTGGCAACTTTCTCAACTCATGAACGTATAGTTCAGTCATTTGATCAAGCCTTGTCTGAGCCCAAAAGAATTTCACTCAGACGGACGCAAATTCTTGGTATAGCTCTTGGGATTTCCCAAGGTGGCATGTATGGAGCTTATACCCTAACCCTTTGGTTTGGTGCTTACCTAGTAAAACAAGGCCATACTAACTTTGGAGATGTATATAAGATTTTTCTTATTCTTGTTCTTAGCTCATTTTCTGTGGGACAGCTTGCTGGGCTTGCCCCGGATACTTCAATGGCCTCAACTGCTATTCCATCTGTTCTAGATATAATCAACCGCAAGCCATTAATAGGCAACGAACGTCACAGAGCAAGGAAGATAGAAACTTTGGAGCCATTTGATGTGGAATTCAAAATGGTGACACTTACATACCCTTCTCGGCCAGATGTAGTGGTTCTTAAAGACTTCTGCCTGAAGATCAAAGGGGGGACAATGGTTGCTTTGGTTGGAGGAAGTGGATCTGGAAAATCAACAGTGATATGGATGATACAGAGATTTTATGATCCGATTCAGGGTAGAGTAATGATTTGTGGAGTTGACATAAGGGAGTTCAACTTAAAGTGGTTGAGGAGGCAGATAGCTTTAGTTGGTCAAGAGCCAGCACTATTTGCTGGCAGCATAAGAGGGAACATTTCATTTGGCAATCCTAGCGCTTCATGGGCTGAAATTGAAGAAGCTGCCAAAGAAGCCTATATTCATAAATTCATCAGTGGCCTTCCTCAAGGTTATGAAACAGAGGTATATTTATTAAAAAGATTTGGAACTCAAAAAACAATATTTCTTCTAGAAAGATGGTGCTGCCACAGTCCAATACTTTTGACTATGGGACCCTATGCAAACTCACTCTGGTAATACTATACTCACCTGTTTTTCTTCCTGTTCATCCTTTCTCAGGTTGGTGATAGTGGAGTTCAGTTGTCAGGTGGCCAGAAGCAGAGGATTGCAATAGCGAGGGCTATATTGAAGAAATCGAAGATCCTATTGTTAGATGAAGCTAGCAGCGCACTGGACTTGGAATCAGAGAAGCATGTCCAAGAAGCACTTAAGAAGATTTCCAAGAGAGCCACCACAATTGTGGTGGCTCACCGACTTTCTACAATCAAAGAAGCAGATGCCATTGCTGTGGTGAGAGATGGAGCTGTAGCCGAATATGGAAGCCATGACAAACTCATGGCTTCCCACCTTGATGGTGTCTATGCCAACCTGGTTCGTGCAGAAACAGAAGCAGTAGCTTTTTCATGAGGGGGTTTGCATTACAAATTGAGAAAGGCTCAATACATATCCTTGTCGAGATTCTGTCCGGTATAGAAACATCAGCTTTTGAAAAGTTAATGTCACAATTCATCGACAGAGTAAAACTAACCCCCTCAAGTCCATCCATTAGTTATCTTCGGCCATGAAGAATAATAATCTTTAACCAATCTTCTCAGATCTGCTGAAAGTTGTGTAATTGATAGATACAGAAACTAGTTAAGCCATCATGTCATTTTCTTTGTTGTTCTAATCAAATGGAAACGGAAATCTCTTTCTATCACAAGAGATCCCATTTATCTTCTGTTTTAGATTCGGAACAAATAGTTACTATTCTCCAATTAGAATGGGGCCCTACGTGTGGTGGCGACAAGATCAAGAAAACATAATTCCCCTACCTTTCCTTATGGCTACATTCCTCCTCCCTGAAAATGGCTATTGTGGAATGTGTGACAGGGTGACAGGTTTACCAGGTCAATCAGAAAGGCTTCAAGATCACAGCAACATAGTCATGATTCATGAAGATCATGGGGCTGGGGCAGACAAGTCATTACATTTTTTCCCACGAAATATTTTATCTTTTCTTAAAAGCCAAGGGAAGTGAATCGAGAAGTTGGATGTTTACGTGACTGCTATGTAAAGCTAGCTGACGTTCTTGGCCTCCACTCCGTTTGCCACCATACGCCACGAGACCCATTTGGAGCTTTATTCACTCCGATCGAAAGCTGAATACTTCAGGTTTTTATTATTTGTTTTCTTGACTCTTGCTTCTCTGTGCTTCCCCTCTTTCCTCTCAGGTATGTTCTCTTTCTCTCTATTGATAGATAGTATTCAAAATTCTCCTGTAGTTTGAATGTAATAGAATTCCGGAATTACATTAGGTACACCTAGTCTTTGGTTTATTTTAGTTTTGGATTGGGTTAAATTTTACTTTAGAATCCAACTATTATATTTGGTTGGAGATGTTTCCATTTTTGTCATCTAAATTGCCGTATTGTTCAGAAAGATTCTTGGACATTTGTCCTTGTTTTCTTCACCAGAGAATGTCTTTCTTCCCTAAGACCTGTTGCTTTCTTTTGGATCTAGATGCTAGAATAGATACAAACTGTTTGGTAAGTTTGATGTGAATTTGATTAAACTGGGATTACAAGATACTCCATTCATTCAATCTAATTGTAGAAATTAATTTTTGTTTTGTTTTTGTTGTTTCATTTTTGCCCTCCCGATTTAGTAAATTACTACTTTTGTTCATATAAAACAATTCCAGTTATTTATCCAATTACTTCCTGAACATTTTTCATAGATTTAATCTACCTCAAGGGAAGAGCAAAATGGCATCACTTACACCTGGAGTGCTACTGAAACTTCTTCAAAGTATAAATTCAAATGTGAAGGTTCGTGGCGAATACAGGTCTATCCTTTTGCAGGTGATCAGCATTGTCCCAGCTTTATCAGGTTCAGATTTATGGCCAAACCATGGTTTCTTTATAAAAGTCTCAGATTCTTCCCATTCAACTTACGTATCACTCTCGAAAGAAGACAATGAGCTGATATTAAACAACAAGCTTCAACTTGGGCAGTTCTTCTATGTTGACAGAATGGAGGGTGGCACTCCAGTACCAATTTTAGTTGGAGTTAGACCGGTCCCTGGTCGACATCCTTTCGTTGGTAATCCTAAGGATTTGATGCAAATGTTAGAGCCATCTGAGGGTCCTGTTCAAGTTGATGATGTAAGCGATGATAGTTCAGCAACCACACTACAAATGCCAGATGAAAGGGAAGAAAGCCCGAAAAAGAAAATTGTAATCAAAGAGGAGAAGGCGGTCGTTCCCTCTCGGTACATGCAAGGTGTCTTGACACCAAATGGAAGGCCAAATGGATCTGAGTCCAGTGGAGAAAATGGTGGAGTAGGAAAGAAGTCTGGATGTTTAAAGGGGAAACTTCAAGAGGTCAAAAGTCAGGTAACCATAATATTTGTTTTCAATGACATTCTTGACCTTTGAAATATTTTTGACATCTCATCCCTTTTCTTTCTATGTTCTCCACTGATGCTAACACAGTTAAAACCTCTGATGTGGTCCAAATCCAAATTTTAGCATTGTTTTATGTAAACTCTTTACTTAGATTTGTCCAAAAGGAATGTATATTTCTGGACAACAGATAAAAGATTAATTGAACAAGTAATTGTTGGATATTATTCTGATGGATAATAGGACTTCAATGCTGATTATTTGTGATCGATTGCATTACAGGTACAGACTGTGGTTTCTTCTCGGACTCGCTCTGAATCATTTCTAGCAAGCTCAGATATAGATAATTCAAACAGCAAAGAGGCCTCGACAACTTCTAAATTTCCAACCATGAAACGTACAACAACCAAACAAGAAATCATCAGCTTGAATTGCTTGGCAAACACTACAGAAAAGCATCAGTCTTCTGATGGAATATCTTGGTCCAATCTGCCAGCCAATCTTTTGAAACCGGGAAAGGTATATCTCCTGTCTCAAACATCTTTAGGTATATAAACTTTTAATTCAAAATTATCAATAAAATTCCATGAAAGTGTAACCATTCTTCTCCCAAGACAGAGAAGGTAGTGA
>JAXGGT010000162.1:9136950-9150107 GCA_035583425.1 Marsdenia floribunda | reverse complement strand
AATAAAAATATCAAAACACACAAATTAACCTTAATAGTACACAATTAAGGTTAATATAAAAGAAAAAAAAAAAGAAAGAAAGAAAAACTCTAACCTTAACATATAAATTATATAAATTTAATATTAATATATAATAATTTATATAATATATAAATATTAAAATTTGTTGATGATCAATCGAGCGTTGGCGAATACTATTCGAGTTCGCTCGAAAATTAATCGAGCTTAATAAAATGTTCGAGCTCGATTCGTTTAATAAACAAATAAGCTTTAATTAAATATAAATAAGTTCGAACGAATTTTGTTCACTAATAGTTTGGTTCGTTTAACAGCGCTAATCCTAGCTAAATAATAAAAAAAGGACTAATTTTCGATAAAAAGTAATAGAAAAAATGGGGGAGTTCCTTGGAAACGAATGCTTCCTAATTAAAGAAAAGATAAAGAAGGGAAAGGAAAAAGACAGAAAGAGTCTCTCTGCTTACAGAGACGGAAGGAGTTAAATGAAGTCCCGAAGACAGAAGATCCTATGACCAACGTTAACGTCAACGTCAGAGCAGCCCATGTGCATGCACCGTTCTTTTTCATTTTGGAGATATTAATATTATTATTATTATCATTATTTTATTTGTTTGGGATTTGGGTATTGGGTGTTGACGTTGCGTGACTCACTTTTGTTTTCCTCTGATAAAGCTCACTTTCCAATCTTATTTCATGCTCTGGTGAGCTCATTCTGAATCGTCCCTTGCCCAGAATTTGCAGGGCCTTCTCCTTCGGAGTAAAACCTTGGTTTCTTCCCACTCGGGTAAATGTTATATATATATATATTTTTGTTAGACTAGGGATTGATCATGCAGCAAATTTGTTCCATGTACTTTACAGTATAAGTGGAAGTAAAAAAAAAAAAAAAAAAAATTTGTCTAATTGGAACCATTAGTATCCATTTCTGCTTTAGATTTGATTGGCTGAAATATTTGACAAAGGAATGATCTGTTGTTGTTCTTTGTTTCATATCCTTTATTAACTAGTTTGTGTGCTATATATTTAATTACTACCATTTCAATCTGAAAAAGTAAAAGTTGGCTTTCTTTCTTTGATGGTTTTAGCTCCATGGTGAAGAAATCACTATATACATCCGTGAATTCCATTAGGCCTAGAACTGATACATTGGAAGAATATGTGGGATCTTTTAATATCAATAGGTTGATTGTTTAGCTCCTGTATCTCCCAAAAAAATATCATTGAGAGTTGATTCCTGAATTCAGAAGGGTACTGGGGTTCGCGGTGGCAGAGGAACTGAATTGAAAAAAAGAAGAAGGATTCTAGTTGTAAGATATCTAATGAAACCATTGTTGGAATTGAGATCTAATTCAAAGATAAAATCTCAAATATTTGACTTTTATTGTTTTATATTATATGAATGATCCGATCCTCAAGGACCACAATTGAGAATATATATATACAGGAATAAGTTTCTTGAAGCTATGCCAGTTAATTCATCTATATGAGTTTAGGATATTTCAGAAGGGCAACAGCATGATCTATAATTTACTCATGTGCTAGCACCAGCTATCTATAGACTATGTACCCTATGTGATGACATGAAAGTTAGTAACAATCCAGGAAACATCGAGATAAATTGATACCTGATTACTTGGATTTAGTTTTGTTGATGATCATGAAGTGTATGACATAGAATTTGTAATGGTAAGTAAAGTCAAGATATGGAAACTTCTGCAGGATATATGGCAGCTGAACCTGTAAATGTCAATGAATTTCAAGAACTAGCAAAGCAAGCCCTTCCAAAGATGTACTATGACTACTTTTCTGGAGGAGCTGAAGATCAGTTTACACTGAAAGAAAACATAGAAGCATTTAAAAGAATCATGTAAGCCGCAACACATTTTTACTAATAGAAAGCAGAAGGATGACATTTAACAATAGTTTCATTCTTACTTCAGTATACGACCGAGAGTTTTAGTGGATGTAAGCAAACTAGACATTTCAACAACTATTTTGGGCTATAAAACTTCATCTCCCATTATGATTGCCCCAACTGGAATGCATGGGTTGGCACACCCTGAAGGTGTATATATATATATATTTCTTTTGGAACATGTTTTGCAAACTGTTGATTTCTTGTCTGATGTTGTAACTATCTGTTGTATTACAGGGGAAGTTGCAACTGCCAGAGCTGCAGCTGCATGTAACACCATAATGGTATGAGATTTTCCAATTTTGAATTATTAATCGCCCGGTGACTTCAATCAATACTAAATGTCATTTTGGATTTCCAGGTGTTATCCTTCTCCTCAAGTTACAGTTTGGAAGAGGTTGCTTCAAGCTGCAATGCTGTCCGTTTTTTTCAGTTATATGTAATATTACCAAATCTCAGTATTTCTTCACAAATTTCTTTTTCCCCCAATGTATCTGTTTCTTTTGCAACAGCATGAAAATCTAATTTTCCCTTTTAGGTGTACAAAAGACGAGATGTATCTGCTCTGATGGTACAAAGAGCTGAAAGGAATGGGTTCAAGGCTATAATTGTTACTGTTGATACTCCTAAACTTGGACGAAGAGAGGCAGATATAAAGAACAGGTGAATGATTATATTGTCAAAGAGATGAAAAACAGTAAAAACATATTTTTGCTATTTTCTGTTTCTATTCCTTCAGCATTTGACCCATAACCCTTCCATTTTCAGGATGATTACACCTCCACTGTCAAATCTCAAGGGTCTCATCTCAAATGATGTTGTTTCTGTAAGTGAAACAGTTTTCTAAGTTTCATGTTATATAGCCACTTGAAACTGATCAATATGCCATTTAAAAACACAATTTCTGTGGGACAAGTGAAATTATACTTATATAAGTCTGATATAGATGTCTTTGCAGTTGGAAAAATATTGAGCCTATAGAAGATTTATTTCATATCTTCTTCTCCCACAAGTGCAACCCTTCTCTTCAGATTCAATCAAATGTTCTGCACCTACATGCCCTACTGTTGTAAATGTAATGAATTCGCAAGATTGCATCATTGAAAAATTATCAGCAATTTTTATTTACTAATTGCTTGGCAGGATAAAGGTTCAAAACTTGAAGCTTTTGCATCAGCAACCTTGGATCCCTCTCTTTCTTGGAAGGTATGATTTTATGTTTCATTCCTCAACGGTTGTTTGAAGCTGATGGTTTTTACTACTGTTACTCTCAAAACTACTACTGCTTTTTTTATTTTTCTTTTGGGTGATAACATATGTGTTGCAAGTTTTATATGTTCTTTGACTCAGGTTGCACATGTAATGATAAAATCTGTTACCATTTCAGTTGTTTTTTTTTTTTTTTTTAAATACCCCCTTGCCTATAATGTGCCTCACTTTTTCAGGATATAGCATGGTTAAAATCCATTACCAATTTACCAGTTCTGATCAAGGGAATACTCACCCGTGAAGATGGTAAATTTCACCCATCTATGCTACTCACACCCCCACACACACACTTCCTGGAAATGATTTAAACATAATTTCTATTTTTAGTCTATAAACTACTATTGTCATGCCCTAAAACTGAGACATAACACGACCGTACCCTCAAGAAAAAAGATATTCTGTTTATTCACTTATTTCTCGTCATTAGAATCGACAAAAGAGGGAAGAATAGAGGGAAAGGAATAAGTTAGGAACCCAGTGAATAAACATAATATCTATTTTCCTTATTTTTCAAAACATCATAAAATTAGTAAGTATAAAGAACGATTTCAAAATAATCAATCAACTAATTGAAAGAGACTTCCCTTAAACAAATTTAACAAATAAATAAAGATATCGCAATTTCAAATTCTTTTCTTTTAGGTAAGCTCAAGCATATATACAGGCATATGTTTTTAACCAAATTCGATCTTAGCTATTTATCTAGCAAGGTAGGTCAAAACTTATAAAAGTATGAATTTTTTCACCATAATCTATGGGTTCAAAACTTATAATTTGGAGCATGTTCTTTATAATTTGGAACATGTTCCTCAAATTGATTCCTAATAAACTTGAGCCAAAAATTTATGTATTTTTTGGGAAAAGCTTAAATAATTTTAACAAAATAAAATTTTTTCAAGAATTAAAAAAAAAAAAAATTTAGAAAGTTAAAAATTTTCAGAAGGCTAATAAAAATATTTGAAGAAAATAATAAAAAGGAAAATTTTTAACTTCCTGTTGAAAGAAATTTTAAAATCATTAAAAATTTTAAGGAATCTTGATTCAACAATAAGGTAAAAATGAGAAGAGTTCGAAAATCTCCGTCATTATCAAAATTCGAGAAATTGAAAAATGAAAATCAAAAATTAAATTTGAAAACTCGATTTGATGAAACGAAAGAAATAAGAATTCAAATAATATTATCAAGAAACAAAGATCAAGAATTTAAAACTTAATTCAATAAAACGAAAGAAATAAGAATCCAAAGAATTTTATCAAAAACGAAAATCAAGAATTAAAAACTCAATTCAATAAAATAAAAGAATTAAGAATTCAAAGATTTTTATCAAGAGACGAAAATCAAGAATTTGAAATCTTAATTGGATGAAACGAAAGAAACAAAAATTCAAAAATTCTTATCAAGAAACGAAAATTAAGAATTCAAAAACTCAAATTGTCGAAATGAAAGAAACAAGAATTCAAGATTTTTATCAAGAAATGAAATTCAAGAATCGAAAACTCAATTCGATGAAACGAAAGATAGAAGAATTCAACGATTTATCAAGAAACGAAAATCAAGAATCAAAAACTCAGTTTGATGAAATGAAAGAAACAAGAATTCAAAGAATATTATCAAGAAATAAAATTCAAGAATCGAAACTCAATTTGATGAAAGAAAAGAAACAAAAATTCAAAGATTTTTTTTTATCAAGAAACAAAAATCAAGAATTTGAAAACTTAATTATATGAAACAAAAGAAACAAAAATTCAGAGATTTTTTTTTATCCAAAATCAAGAATTTGAAAACTTAATTATATGAAACAAAAGAAATAAGAATTCAAAGATTTTTTATCGAGAAATGAAAACTCAATTCGATACAATAAAAGAAACAATAATTCAAAGATTCTTGTCAAGAATTGAAAACTCAAATTGTTGAAACGAAAGAAACAAGAATTAGAAATTCTTATCAAGAAACGAAAATGAAGAATTGAAACTCAATTTGATGAAACAAAAGAAACAATAATTCAAAGAATTTTATTAAGAAAATAGAATACGAAGAAAATCAAAATATCTTATTTATTTACTTTTTACGATTCGAAGAAATAGAGATATAAAAAAACAAATAAATTCGTTAAAAATGAATAGAAACAAGAATTTCAAAAATTTATTGAGAAAACAAAATACAAAGAAAAATCAAAATATTTTATTTGAGTACATTTTACGATTCAAAGAAAGAAGGATATCAAACATAAATGAATTCATTCAATATAAAATAGAAACAAGAATTCCAAGAATTTATCGAGAAAACAAAATATAAAAAAAAAAAATTAAAATATCGTGTTTAAACACTTTTTAATATTCTAAGAAACAGGGATATAAAAAAACAAATCAATTCATTTAGAAAGAAACAAAAAACAAGAATTTATCAAAAAAAAAAAAAAGAAAATAGAAATATTCTATATACTCTTTTATACAATCTCCAAACAAAAATCTAAAATTACACCTATCTGATCTCTGAATTTCAACCTAAATATTATAAAATTTGACTTAGGCTCTATCTTATATATCTAATATACCAAATCTAAGCCTAAAGGGATTGAAGAATTAAATTACCTCGTTAATACTCATCGATTGAATTCTTTGCGGCTAATCCCGTTGACTGACTACATACTAAGATGTAAATGAAGCGTAAAACCACTGAGACTCAACGACCCCAATAAAAGAATAAAATTAAACTCTAATTCTTTAAATGATAATATTAAAATACATTAATAAATATACATTATTGCTTAAAATTTCTTTTTTTTCTTTTTTTATTTACCCTTCATAAAGGGGCTAAGTATTATAGCTATCCTGGACAATTAAGTTTTAGTCTTTGTAATTTGTGTTTCTATGATTGAATTGAAGAATGAGTTGTCTCTTTGTCCTTGCAGCACTAAAAGCAATGGAAGTAGGAGTTGCTGGAATTATTGTATCTAACCATGGAGCTCGCCAGCTAGATTACTCTCCGGCTACCATTACAGTGCTAGAGGAGGTTAGTGTCTCTATGTTATATCTTATTGATTTTGATGGCGGGCCTACATATTGCATATTGAAACTGTTAAGCAATTCTCATATTTTATTTATAATATAAAGATGAGAGGGAGAGAGAGAGAGAGAGAGAGAGAGGATAGTTATTCAAGTAAATAACTTGTATAGAAGACACCATTAACTAATAGCGAACAACAAAATGTGGATTGTAAAATGAGAAGAGTTTTAAAATCCTCTCCAGTATCTTGAGTCATTGATTCATGATCAGGTGGTTCATGCTGTTGAAGGAAGAATACCTGTTATTTTGGATGGAGGCATTAGGAGAGGAACGGATGTATTCAAGGCTTTGGCTGTTGGTGCTCAAGCTGTCATGGTAAAACTAGATGCTACTACTCTACTATAGCACTAATCACCAATCTTCTTCTTCTTCCCCATGTAATGTAACCCTGATTTTACTTTATTTACACCACATTCTTTTGAATACCATCGGTGTAGATTGGGAGGCCAGTCGTCTATAGCCTGGCTGCAAAGGGACAAGATGGGGTGGAACGAGTAGTTAAAATGCTAAATGACGAGTTGGAGCTAACCATGACCCTTTCGGGCTGCAGCATGGTGAAAGATATTACAAGATGCCATGTGTGGACCGAGCATGATAGAGCACGGTGCAGAATGTGATTGAAATATGAATTTTCTAGTCTCAATTCCTTGAATGTGAAATCTTAATATTATTTAGCTATTATTTATCTTTTAAGTTATTTAATACTTTACAGTAATTGTACACGTAGTGATAATTGAGAGTTATGGGGAGTTATTTTATGTAATGAGGGAGGGAGTTTCTATAATGGGGAGTTATCTCTTTATTTTTAGGATCTCAGATTGTTTATATATTTTTACATTTTATTTCATATTATACAAGAAAATATGATATTTTAGAAATTCTTCTTTCTTCTTCATGCTTTTCTCGTTAATTATCTCTTTCCAAAATCAACATTTGGTATCACAGCCAAATAAAGCTACAAATAATTTTGTTCAACCTTCAATTACTCGTTTAATGGTCATTATGACCATTGGAGTATGCTCATGGAGAATTTTCATAGGTGCAAAGAATATTGGACAATAGTAGTTGATGGAGTTCCAATACTACAGGCAGGTGCCAATGATGTAGTTAGAGCTGAACACGAGAGTATCAAATTGAAGGATTTGAACGCCAAAAATTATTTGTTTCAAGCTATTGATCGTGCGGTGTTGGAGACAATTTTGCACAAAGATACGTCAAAATAAATTTGGGATTCTATGAAGAAGAAATATCAAGGAAATGTCAAAGCTAGGAGGCAGCAGTTGTAGAATCTCATAGCAGAATTTGAGGTTTTACAAATAAAACAGGAAGAAACTGTTTTAGATTGCTTCTCTATGACTATGGTCATCACAAACAAACTCAAGATTCACGGTGATTTGAAAGAGGATATTGTGATAATTGAGAAAGTGTTGAGATCCTTGACAACAAAATTCAATTACGTTGTCATTGACATAGAGGAGTCTCATGATTTGGATGAGATGTTAATTGATGAGTTGCAAAACTCATTGCAGATTCATGAGAAGAAAATCAAGAGGCAAGAGAATAAGAAACAACTATTGCAGGCTCAAACAAAAGCTTTGCAAGTTTCAGCAAAGTCCGATATTTTAGATAGAAGCAGTCATTGGAAAGGGAAAGGAAACAAGGAAGACAAACAGAAGAAGTGGAGATCTCAAGACAACCATAACGGTAAGAGTAGTAAAGGGAAGTCAAAAGCACATATTGAGTGCTTTTGATGCCATAAATATAGTCACTACAAGTCTGAATGAAAAACAAATTTCAACAAGGGCATGAAATCAAACTTTGTTGAGCAAGAGGAGAAAGATGTTGAAATTTCACTGTTAATGACTTGTCATACCAAGGAAGTCAATGCAAAAGATATGTGGTACTTAGACACCGGATGCAGTAATCACATGTGTGGAGACAAGGAGGCATTCTTAAGCTTGGATGAAAGCTTTGTAGATACTGTCAAATTTGTAGACAATTCAACTGTTGCAGTAAAAGGAAAAGGGAAAGTTAGGATTCATGGCAAAACTGGTCTTATACATTCTATTTCAAATGTTCTTTATGTTCCTGATTTGAAAACAAATTTATTGAGTGTGGGTAATTGCAAGGAAAAGGTTATGAGATTATAATTAAGAATGGAACTTGTCAAATTCGAGATTCTAAACTTGATTTAATTGCAAAAGCTGAAAGGACCAGTAATAGATTGTTTTCTATTTATATGCAAGTATGGATTTTCATTGCATGAATGCAAAACACAAAGAATTGGCTTGGTTGTGGCATAATAAATTTGGCCTTCTTTGCTTTGGAGGGTTGTTGAATTTACAACAAAAGAAACTTGTGAATAGGCTAAAGCGTATTTTTCTTGGCATTTGTCATGCCTCCAAAGCCTGCACATTATATAATCTTCTTACAAAGAAGGTAAGAATAAGTAGATATGTGATTTTTGCACCCAAAAAAAAAAAAAAATGGTAATGGTATTCCCATCAAGAATTTCCAAAATCATAGATTTCTCTTCCTGATAGTGAATTTGATGGGTTAGATGAATTTGATAAGAGGGTCGTTGAGCAATCCCTGATGTAACACTCAGTGATAGAAGAACATGATAGTTCAGTTAGACCCCAAACAAACAGAAGACAACCCACATAGATGCAATATTATGAGGTAACTGGTATATCTAATTATTTTCATAATGTCTCATAATTTGCTTTATTTTCATATTGTGATCCAATTAGCTTTGATGAAGCTGCCAAGGAGGAGAAATAGCAAAAGGCAATGATTGAAAAAATAAATGCTATTGAGAAAATAAAACGTGGGAATTGATTGATTTCCCCAAAGGAGAAAAAACCAATGTTTTGTGGAGCGGACTGGACCGATCGTTCGGATAGTGAACCGGCCACAAAATCGATTCGATTTTATATTAAAAATTGTGTTAAAAATTATAAATCATTTTAGGCTGGCCGGTCGGACCGTGAACTGGGTGGTCGATGTTTGAACCGGATGAGTTGATATATTTAAATATTTGGGTCAATTTATAAATATTTTAAAATTTAAGTCCTAATTTATAAAAAAAAAATTTCTGAAAGTTCACACAACCTGGCAGCGCGGCATCAACGGTCTCATCAATTGATTCAATTCATCATCAATTGGTTCTGAAAAATTCCTTTTTTTTTTTTTTTTTTTTTTTTTCCGCCGTCGGTTCTAACAAATTCAAAGATTTTGACTTTGAGTATTAATAAAAAAAAAAAAATCAAATAGAGAAATTTTATCCTTTTATCCTCAAATTATTTTTAAATTAGATAAATAATTATATTATACTATTAATATATATATATATATATATATATTATAACAAGAATCTAGAGAAAATGTTTTTTTTCCCTCGATCTTCTAACTTGGAAAATGTATTCATAATTTTATAGAATTTTTAAATTTGAGATAAATATTATAATGAATAACAAAATTTAAAAAATTAATTAAATTAAATTTTATTGTTTTTTTTACTGACGTTTTACTGGTATTTAAATTATAGTAGAATTAATTTAGTGTTTTATTTTATACAAGGTAACTCTAATTATTGTTACAATTTACGTATTTCATTCCTATACTTAATACAAATTTATTTTTGGAGTGATGTAATGGTATCCCAGCAGAAACCCATGATTAATCTAATAAAATAATATATATATATATATATATATATTAAATGCATAGTATAGCAGAAAATCTTTATAATGTTTATATTTATAATATGTAATATTAATATTTTGTCAATGACTAATTACAATATTGATTTCTAAATATTATAATTGACTAATTATTTATTTGTAAGGATTAAAGTAAATATTTTTTTAATTATATTTGTTTTTAATTTTAAAGATGTATAGAATATAAATATTTACTAAATAGTAAATTATAAATGTGTTATTTTTATATAGTTTAAATATTTATAAATATTTTTATAAATTAAAATTACATTAAATTATTAAAAATATATTATTTATAATAAATATTTTTTAATTTTTAATTTATGATATCACCGGTTCAATTAATTACAGTTCAATTACGGTTCCATTGCTGTTGAACCGTTAAACCATAAACCACTAATTTTTCTGGTCTGGTTCTGAAAACATTGGTAAAAACCATTGAAGTGAAATGGATTTACAAAACTAAAAGAAAACCAAATGGTGAAGTAGACAAATTTAAAGCTCGTTTGGTTGTCAAGGGATACAAGCAAGAGTATAAGGTAGATTATATTGAAGTTTTTGCTCCAGTTGCAAGACTTGATACAGTAAGAATGACAATTACCTTTACTATTTAAAATTCTTGGCCTATTTTTCAGCTTGATGTGAAGTCAGCCTTTTTACATGAGAAACTCAGTGGAAAGGTATTTGTAGATCAACCTCCTGAATTTATCAAATCTGGTCAAGAACATAAGGTATGCCAACTCAATGAAGCTCTTTATGGGCTTAAACAAGCCCCTAGAGTGTGGTACAGTTGCATTAATGCATATTTTATTAATGAAGGCTTTACTAAATGTCCTTATGAACATACTTTATATGTTAGACAATATGATGGGAATACAATTATAGTATGGATGATTTGTTGTATACTAGGAATGATGTTGGTGTATTAGAGAAATTTAAGGAGTGAATGAAAAAGGAATTTGATATGTCTGATCTTGGAAGACTACATCACTTTCTTGGTTTAGAAGTAATTCACACAAATGGAGGAATCTTTGTTTTTCAAAAGGAATATTTTTTAGATGTTCTTGACAGGTTTAAATTGGAAATATGCAATCTTGTGGCAACTCCAATGGAGAAGGGGACAAAACTTGTGACGAATCTTGGTGGCGAGCAAGTAAATAACACTTTGTTTAAGCAAATAGTTGGAAGTTTGAAGTATTTGATAGCCACAAGACCAGATACTATGTATGTTGTAAGTGTAATTAGTAGATACGTGGAATGTCCAATGGAGGAACATTTATTAGCAGCAAAAAAGAATTTTAAAATATTTGAGCAAGACACATGATTGTGGTCTATTTTATGAATTTTGGCGATAGCAGTAGTTTGACTGGACTTGCTGACAGTGATTTTGTAGGACATCTTGATGACAAAAAAAGAACATTTGGGTATATCTTTAAGTTGGGATCAAGTACAGTAGCGTGGTCATCAAAGAAACAACCTATAGTAATGCTTTCTTTAACTAAGGCAGAGTATGTAGCTACAACTTCTGGTGGATGTCAAGAAATTTTGGTGAAGAGAATACTTGCTAGTGTGAGTTTCGAACAGAAGGAATCAATTAATCTATCGAAGAATCCAGTTTCACATGGCAGAACTAAGCATATTTATGTCATATTTCATTTCTTGCAAGAATTGGTGGAAAATGGAGAGATAGAATTGCTCTATTGTAAAACTTAGGATCAAGCTGCTGATACATTTACTAAACCTCTAAGTGCAACAATATTTCCCAAGGAAGATGATTGGAGTTTGGAGTGAACAAGAGTTGCAAGGAAGAGAGGAGTGTCATGATAATTCTCTAAATTGAACTGTTAAAATTTCAATTTATGGGAGGAATTATTATATAGCTAAATATTATTTAGCTATTATTACTATTAATTATATTAGATCGGAATAAATAGGATTTATATTTATCTTTTAAGTTATTTAATATTTTACAGTAATTATACACGTAGTGGTAATTAGGAGTTATGGAGAGTTATTTTCTGTAATGAGGAAATTACTTTATGTAATAGAAATTATCTCTTTGTTTTTAAGATGTCAAATTGTTTAAATATTTTTACGTTTTATTTCAGATTAATACAAGAAAATATAATATTTCAGAAATACTTTTTTCTTTTTCATACTTTTCAATTATTGCTTTCCAAAATCAACAATCTTTCCCCAGTTTGTTAGGTGAGGTGGGGTTTAATAACACATCATGTTGGCAAGAATTTATCTCAAGTGGTTTGCATATTTAGTATAAATACTTCTTCCATTTGTTTTGCTTGTGAGATATCACCTTTCTTAAAACATATATGAAAATTGATATTTTTTTTTGAAGATACTGTATTAAAAAAATTAATTAAAAAAATATTGTTTTAATTCAACGCCACACAATTAACAACCATTATCAATGATAGCATAGATATAAAAATAATAATAATAATTAAAAAGCCTTGGCTGGCTTGGCTATCCCTTTGTATTTGTAACATATTACACTCTTAAACTCATCCATCAAGTAAAGTTTTCTTCCCTCTCGGTGTTCGCCCAGAATCTGCAGAAGAAGCCCTGGAATAGATATAAAGCTTGTTTTCTTCCTCAGGTAAGTGTATATATGTATGTATGTATATACAGGAATTTCATTCCAGCATCTTCACAAAGTGAGGCTTTGCTTTACTACTTGCTATTTTAAAATGGTTTGATGAATTCCATGGTGAGGAAATAATTATAAGTTTCTAGAAACTTCCTGATCTAATTATCTTATTATCTATAGCTCTGTCACTTGAAAATTTGAGCTTTTGATTTCCAAAATTTTACTGAGGGAGAGGGATATAAAATGGGTTCTGAACCAGTGAACGTCAATGAGTTTCAAGACCTTGCAAAGCAAGCCCTTCCAAAGATGGCCTATGACTTCTTTGCTGGAGGAGCTGAAGATGAATATACCCTGAAAGAAAATGTTGAAGCATTTAAAAGAATTAGGTAAGTAAAGCTTCAAAAAAGGACCCTTCTCCTCCTCCTGAAAAAAAGAATCAGTCAAGAAAATGGCATTTTAAAACAATATATATATATATATATACTTTTTTTTTTTTTTTTTTTTTTTTTTTCTTTTCCCCCTTCAGTATCCATCCAAGAGTTCTGGTGGATGTGA
>JAXGGT010000162.1:9103748-9115041 GCA_035583425.1 Marsdenia floribunda | reverse complement strand
TATTTAAAAATATTATATATATATATATATATATTTATATATATATATATATATATTGTGGGGATGGGATGGGGGCGGGGTCGGGTATCAAGGATTAATACATTTAACGGGGTCGGTATATGGGTTCCTCATCGAGTATGGTTTTAATTGTCATCCCTAATTATATGAGAAACTTGTGGATTTAGTCCCCAATTTTTGGATGTTAGTCTCTTTTTTTTTTTTTTTAAATTTTAATTTAGTAAGTACCTAATGTATAATAAGTTGGTGCATTTGATCATTTTTTTTTTTCAACAAAATTTAACTTCCCAAATGATAAATTTTGTGAAGAAAATGACCAAATGCATCAATTTATTATATATTTGGAACTTACTAAATTAAAAATAAAGAAAATAGACCAATTACACCAAAATCATAAACATTATGACCTAAATTTACTAATTTTTCTATTATATATGTTGGAGATTAACAAATTATCACATCTCGTGCGTATGATATAGGTACTATATAATTATTTGGTAGATTATATATATTTAATAATTTATTTTTGCTCTAAACTATATATTGTATAATCATGTTTCATCAATATACACCAGATACGATAATTAAATTTATTATAATATATATGTCATTCAAAATATTTTATTTTTATGGAGAAAATAACTTAATAACCATTTTATATTTGTGTTATAAAACAACGATATAATTGTAAGGTTTTATTTTTATTTTCCCTTTAATATTTGCATTAAATAATTAAAAAGGCAATAAATTATTACTTTTAACAAAAATTAATATGTTTTTAATTTTTTTATTCTAAAATATTCAAATAAATTATTATTATTATTATTTTATATTTGAAACAAATTTACTTATTGTGTTTTGAACTCATAACCTTTTGAATCATATTGAAGGTTACTACCAATTGTGGTATGACTTTTTGAGTTAATTATTATATTATATGACAGGCTAATGTGCATCACCCATATAATCATCAGAAGCATGTCAAAGTGCATAGACGTCGGAAACCATGTAACGTGGACTCTGAGAAGGTCATCAGAGACTACCCCGAGAAGATGAATAAAAGGATACGAAGTCGGCAATGTTACACACTTCAAAAAATGAATTGCTCGAAGTTTGTAGAGTATTATTCCGAACTTCTGGGTCATCCCAAACCCCAAAATTGCAGAGATGTAAAATAATGGATTAAATCAACAATTCATAATTACATTTCTGACACACCTGTTGATTGATATGTTAAGTTATAAAGTGGATCTAAAATTATCTATTTTTAAACTTATTTTGAAGTCTAATAGGGGAACATGTGGCAAACATGCATTTAGTAAATGCATACAAAACCAGCTACTTGAGAATAAGGTGGTAGTCCAGTGGTGTGGCTCCCCTTGTTTAGGTGTCTCCACCTGGTTTGTCAAGCAGAGGACCTGGGTTCAATTTTCACCAGGGACGGCTTTGTGCCAAAAATGGCATGCTTTTCTTACGCAAGAAATGCAAAATTGTTGTTCCTCTCTCCATTAAGCTTTAAGATCTCTTTTACTTACAACTTTCTTCTCTTCACTCTCATTCTAACTTAGTCGTCAGAGGGTTCATCAGAGAAAACCATTATTCCTTGAACTTTATTTACAGGTCTTATGCCATTTTGTCATCATTTTAACCTGTAAATCAAGATTATTATGCCCTTAAGCAAATTTTTCGATTATTATATATTTACTTCTTTTTTTTTTTTGAAATGTTGAGGCATTTTTGCCTCTATCGTGTCTCAAATTCATGATTTTTTTGAATCATAAGTGAGATTGTTACTAACTGAACTACATCTTATATTATTGACTATATATTTACTTAAAAGGCAAATTAGTGTATTTAGTCCCCAAACTATTTTAGGTGTGCAAGTTACGTCCCTATAAGTTTTTTTTATCTTTTTAAATCCTCAAACAATTTTTTTACTTGCACATTACGTCCTTTCATCCACAATTGGACGGTCAACACAAAGTCAACGTTAAATTAATTTTTTTTTGAAAAAAGAGGGGTAAAATTGGTATTTCACTTTTTCTTTTTTTTTTTTTTAAACTTTAATCCTCCAATTTTAATTTGGGACATAACTTACACCCATAAATTGTTTGGGGACTAAACTTGCCAATTTGACAATTTGACTTTTTCCTCTTTTTAATTCAAAAAAATAAATTTGAAAGATGGGTTTTGAACCCCCATCCTCTTAAAAAGTAAAAGTAAGTTGGAAACCATTAAACCAACTAAGACTTCATGTTCATTACTTACCAAAAAAAAAAAAAAAAAAAAAAAAAAAGACTTTATGTTCATTTTAAAACATTTTATGTTATATAGTAATGTCAACTACCTTAAACTTAAACCCAAAACTCAAAAACCTAAACACTAAGCCCTAAACCCAAAACCCAAAACCTTAAACACTAAACCCTAAACCCTAATCTCTAAACACTTAACCTTAAACCCTAATCCCTAAATACTAAACTTTAAACCCTAAACCCTAATCCCTAAATACTAAACCTTAAATTTGAAACCCAAAACCTTAATCCTTAATCCCTAAATCCTAAACCTTAAACCCTAACCCTAAAAACTAAACCCTAAACCCTAAACCCTAATCCCTAAACACTAAACCTAAGCATTTAGTTTTAGTATTTTGGCAACTTTAAGGTTTAGTGTTTAGTGATTAGGGTTTACGATTTAGGGTTTAGTGTTTAGTGTTTAGGGATTGAGGTTTAGGATTTAGGGTTTAGGGATTAAGGATTAAGGTTTAGTGTTTAAGATATAGGGTTTCAGATTTAGGTTTAGGATTTAGGGTTTAGTATTTAGGGATTAAGGTTTAGGGTTTAGAGATTAAGGTTTAGTGTTTAGGGTTTACTGTTTAGGGATTAAGGTTTAGGGTTTAGTGTTAGGGTTTGGGGTTTAAGGTTTAGTGTATGGGGATTAGGGTTTAAGATTTAGTGTTTAGGGATTAATGTATAGGGTTTACGGTTTAGGAATTAAGGTTTAGGATTTCGGGTTTAGGTTTAGGGTTTAAGATTTAGTGTTTAAGGATTAAGGTTTAGGGTTTAAGGTTTAGTGTTTGGGGATTAAGGTTTAGGGTTTAGTGTTTAGGGTTAAGGTTTAGGGTTTCGTGTTAAAGTTTAGGATTTAAGGTTTAATGTTTAGGGATTAAGGTTTAGGGTTTAGGGTTTAGGTATTAAGGTTTAGGGTTTAGGGTTTCAAGTTTAGGTTTAAGGTTTAAGGTTTAGTGTTTAGGGATTAAAGTTTAGGGGTTAGTGTTTAGGCATTAGGGTTTAGTGTTTAGGGATTAAGGTTTAGGGTTTAGTGTTTAGGGATTAAGGTTTAGGATTTAGGGTTTAAGGTATAGTGTTTAGGGATTAGGGTTTAGGGTTTAGTGTTCAAGGTTCAGAGTTTACTATTTAGGGTTTGAGTTTAAGGCGGTTCACATTGCTATATAATATAAAATGTTTTAAAATAAACATAAAATTTTCATTGGTTTAATGGTTAGTAATTTATCTTTAAATTGGAGAGGATTGGGGGAGTTCAAATCACATCTCTCAAATTTGTTTTTTTGAATTAAAAAGAAGAAAATATCAAATTGGCAAGTTTAGTCCCGAAACAATTTATGGGTGCAAGTTACGTCTTAAATTAAAATTGAAGGATTAAAAAAAAAAAGTGAAATACCAATTTTACCCCTCATTTTTCAAAAAAAAAAAAGAAGATGTAATGTGTAAGTAAAAAAATAGTTTGGGAATCTAAAAAGATAAAATAAACTTATAGGGATGTAATTTACACACTAAAAATAGTTTGGGGACTAAATACACCAATTTGCCTTTCTTAAAAATAAAAAAGAAACATCCCTTTTATCAAAACAAAAAAAAAAAAAAAGGAGAAAAAAAAAGAAAGAAAAAAACATCGCGTTCTCCACATTGTACTTAATTTTACCTGATGTGGGTCCAGTTGCCTGCCTTTCCTTTGTCTTTACGTTTTATAATTCTTCTGCCATCTCGAATGCACAGTGTATTTTTATTATTATTATTTATTTTTAAGAACAATTAACACGTGCTTAATTCGAATTTCTTACCCTATGCCACGCCAACCCACCCACGCACGCTTTTTTCTCCGAATAGTCCGGGCCACAACCGCAGAACTAAAAAGCCAACTTGACCAAACCCTTCTTCACCCTTCCCCTTCATCTTCCATATATTCCTTCCTCCTTCCCTCCCACCACTGAGTTTTATCTTTTGGAGGAGCAGGCAAAATCAAGATAGGAAATTTGTTAATTTCAGAGTACCTTAGTTTAGTAGTGCGATATTGGGGTTTTTGGATTTTTAAGGAAAAAAACAAAAGAATAAGAAGAAGAATAATAAATTAATAATGTCTAGTTCTCATCTACCTTTCGGCCTGAAAAAGCCTGCAAAGGCACCGGAGAAATCCAATTTCGCTCACACTTGCAACCTTTTGAGTCAATATGTCAAGGAGAGAGGCAGTATCAAGGATCTAAATCTAGTCGGAATCAGTGGAAAGAAGGAAACTACCGGTATGCTGCTTTTTCCTCTCTCTCTTTACTCCCCCATTTTATTTTTTTCCCCCTTATTGCAGAATTCTTAAGCTTATTGATTGTATTGGCTAGAATTAGTTTAGCTGAGAAAGCAATCGTCTTTTTCCCTTTAATTTTGGGGGCTAATCAATCACGGCTTCTGTCGTCCCACTGCGGAGACTAATTTACTACCTGGTTTCATGTAAATCGATAAAAAGGATTTCTGACCTAGTTTTTCTGGTTGGGTTTCTCGGTTAATTTTGCTTCGGATTAGTGTAGTTGAAGGTAGAAAAAAAAAAAAAAAAAACAAAACAAAAATGCACGCTCTGGTAGAAAAAGAAACTAGAAAATTTTTCCCCCCAATTTTCACCACATAAGCTTCAAATTGAACTGGAGACTAATTGACTTATCCATCCGTTTTTTTTTTTTTTTTTCATTCTTTTTCTTTTTCTTCTTGTTTCAGGAAAATCTGATGTAACTATTCCTACAATGAACTTTCTGAGCAGCATAGAAAATGTTCCTCAGTCTTCGATGCAACAAGGTAAGACGGTTGACTCGCTTCCTAAATTTGCCTCTGTGGTACCGGAGAAGGAAGCTATGGAGTCGACAAAAAACTCCCAAATGACTATATTTTATGGGGGTAAAGTTTTGGTGTTTGATGATTTACCCGCCGACAAAGCTAGAGAAGTAATGCAACTGGCAAGCAGTGGCTGCCCCTCAAGTGGCGATTTGGCTGTTGCAAGAACTGACAAATATTCTTCAGCTGATGCCTTGCCCTCAAGTTCCAAGGCACCTGTTCATGTTTCTGCTCAAGAAAGGCCTCAACCACAGGCTGAAGCTAACACTTCTGGTAATTGTTTGTTTGGTATATTAAAAATTGATTATTGTTATGGAGTAAAGGGGGGGAAAAAATGAAAGAATTATTTATTGTAATTTTGGTTGCTTATGGTTCAAGAATGATTTTATTTTGTAGATCTGCCAATTGCCAGAAGATCATCACTGCATAGGTTTCTTGAGAAGAGAAAAGATAGGTAAGAATTTCTGTTCACTAGGAGTACATCAAACTAAGAAACCAATGAAAGTTAATTAATGAAGTTGTTGTTTCATTCATAAATAATGTAATAAATAACATGTTTTTGGCTTTAGCAGGGCTGTCGCCAGAGGACCATATCATCAAGCACAAAATGCACCATCATCCTCTTCTTCCAAGAATGAGGAACAACTGGAGCTGAAATTGTAGCTGATCACTTGTTTCTTGGCTTCTCCACTCATTTTTGGCTGAATCTGTTATGTGTCCGGGGGCCTTTGGGCGTTGGAGTACAACTCATTTAACTTGTTTGGCACGAACCAACAATATAGTTCAATGATTAAGTATTTTTGACTCGTAAATCTATTCTGTTTACTGCCCTAAGAAGAAGTAATCTTGGCCAGGCAGAGCAGTTCATGATACGCGGATTGACTTGGAAGTATTCTTGCGAAGACTTGAATGAAGCTCCAGATCTGCAAATTATCTGTAGACATGAATGGTATTGGAATTTACTGGCAAGTGTGCAGATTTTTTTGCTTTCA
The DNA here is from genome assembly GCA_035583425.1 of Marsdenia floribunda. Classification (NCBI taxonomy): domain Eukaryota; kingdom Viridiplantae; phylum Streptophyta; class Magnoliopsida; order Gentianales; family Apocynaceae; genus Marsdenia; species Marsdenia floribunda. The sequence continues at coordinate 9,108,920 of JAXGGT010000162.1, read as the reverse complement.
AGGAAGCTGTAGTTAGTTAGATAGATATACTTAGTTAAGCATTTAATTTAATGGCATAATATACCATATATATATATATATATATGTATTTACAGGTTCAGGAGTATTTTCTATGTTTCTTAGTTAAGCCTTTGACATATCATTGCTATTGTTGGATCATTTGTATATTTACCCGACGTTACTAATTTTAAGGTGATGATGAAATCCCACATCGGAATTTGATTAGTCAGAGCCCAATGGGGCATTTTCGTCTCTTGAAGTAATGAATTTCTGTTTCATTTTGGTAATAAATAATTCCAGCAAATTCTTTTAAAAAATAAAATAAAACAGCTGTCCTTTAACAGTAGTGATTTTCTCCAAGATTTCCGACCTTTCGAGAATAATCGTACAATTGAGGCCAACCTGTGACTAAATCTACCTTATGTGGCTATGCCTTTCTCACTGTCCTAACATACTGCCAACCTTTGACTAAATCAACCATATGCGGCTATGCCTTTCTCACTGTCCTAACATACTACGGTGTCTCGGTGTTCTTTACCGAATAATTTGGGACGATATATATATATATTTTTTTTTATATTTTAAGATTTTTTTACTTTTATTATCGTGATCTAAATTAATAATTTATTAAACTACAAATTAAATTATTATTAATTAAATTATAATTCTCTTATTAATTTATGATAAATTAATGTGTCAATATTTTTATTGAATAAATCAATTTATTTTGAATTACTAAATGAAAATTGTATATGTGTTAGAAAGTATAAAAATGTATAAACAAATGGTACTTGTAAATAATACAAATGTTTTTTAAAAAAAAATATTTAAAATTAATTAAGTAATTAACAAAAAATTATTTAATTAATTACAACAAACAAAATATTCATCGTAATCACCTTTTACTCTATAAATATAAATATAAGAAAAAGAAAAGTTCAAGGCATAACATTATTGAGATAACAAAAAATTCGGCACATCAAATTTTTTTCTTTGAAGTTCATACCCATTATGAAATCAAACCTCAAAAACCTTCAAAAATATTAAATTAAATACTAATAAACGATTAATACAAATATATTTAGTTATTCACAAAAAAAAATACAAATATATTTAGTTATAATTGATTTTGATTCGTTTATATTTTAATTATATATTTTTGCTCACATAATTAATTAATAAAATATGTTTTAACTAAAATAATGTCTATATTCACTAGCTTATCTAAGTGAGCGAGTGAATAAAATAAATAAAAAGGAAAATAGTCGTTCAGTCTCAATACTATTTTCGAACAGTCGATTTAGTCCCTAAATTTTATTTTTAACCAAATGCTATCTTCAATCAATTTCTGATCTTCTAATTAAGTCCCTCAACAAGTGTTTGAAAAGGTTGCTGGGAATTTTTTTTTTTTTTTCTTTAAATGTAAAATGTATTTTGGGGAATTAACATTAAAGCAAAAACCCATCTTTCTTCCCTAAGAACTTGTGTTCAGAGCTTTCGGTCCCAGTGACGGGAACCGTTCCCTCTTAAGGATACGATGATCAGTTATCTTCCCTTTTGAGCCTTGGGTGCTTTCCGTTGGGACAACAATGATGTTTCTGCCCAGCATCGACGTTGCAAAGTTAATCATGTCTTCCGCTGACCCCACGCACTGCTTGGTCTCTCCGCAGCTCGGTGCTCTCTCGCACTCGCTCAACGAACTTCTCATCATGTCTGCCATGCAAGACTCGTCGTTGCCGTGGAATATTTTCTTTAGCTCTTCAAGCTTGCTGGTTGAAAATGGTAATTTTGAGACGATGACTTGAGGCAAGAATGACCTATTGGGCATTTATCCGGAATGTCGGCATGGGCATCACTGTCCCTGTCTTCAACATCTCTTCCTTGAAGAATTTACTGGGCTCCACCCACCTGTTATTTATCGGGATGGAAAGCTCCGAACATGAGTTTAGAGGGAAGAAAGATGGGTTTTTGCTTTAATGTTAATTCCCACAAAATACCCTTTGCATTTAAAAAAATATATATATATTAGCAACCTTTTCAAAAACCTGATGGGGGACTTAATTAGAGGTAAAAAATTGATTAAGAATGACATTTGGCTCAAAAATAAAATTTAGAGACTGAACTAGTTGTTCGAAAATAATATTGAGATTGAATCAGTTATTTTCCTTAAATAAAAAGAAGGTAGAATTAATAAAATAATAATAGTAATTGATTCTCTAGCACGTGGTAGTTTGAACTTTGAATTATGTCCACCCTACATAATGCACCACTAACGCTATGTAAGAAAACTTAATGATGCTGAATAATGTTCCATTTCTTTAACTTTCATTTTTAGTTGTTATATGTGTGTTTTGTAGGATGGGTTTTATTCTATTATTTACAAAGGGGTTTTTGTTTTTATTTTTTAGATAATTGAATCTCTATTTTATTTTTAGTTGGATAAAAAAGTTCTTTGAGTAAAATTTTAATAAATTTTAATTATCAAAATTTACGTGTCGAGCATGTGTATATCGCATTAAAGATATTTTTGTTATTTAAAATCTCATTAACTAATTAAAATTTTAATAAACCTTACTTTATTCCAATAAAATTATTTTAGAAAAAAAATAATTCGAAATAGAAGAAATTTAAAAAAAAAAAGAAGATGAAATTGAAAGAAACAAGAGTCTTATTAAGATGTAAATAGGTTAATAAAATTATAAATGACAAAAAAAAGCTTTATGAGAATTACATATGGTTGACACGTGAATTTCGATGGTTAAAAATTATTAAAATTTTGTTGGAAGAAAACTTTTGTCCAATTGATAATAAAATAGGATCCAATTATCCAAAAAATAAAAATATGGATCCTTTTGTCCACAAGATAATAATATAGGGATTAAAATGATCAATTTTTCTAAAGTTATTCCAACAATTGACTCACTTTCTATTGTGTCAATCTCTTCCTCACTTCTTTTAAAATTAACAATCATTTACGTATTACATTTTTAATGAGACTTTTAGGGTGTTTTTGAATTGGAATTTTTTTTTATTGCTCATTTTTTTCAGAAAGAGTTGAGTGGACTACAAAAAACGAGAAGTAAGGTGGGGATAATTAAAAAGTTGTCTAGTAAGTGGGGGACAAAAATAATATATTTTATTAGTGTAATGATGATATTGTTATTTGAATTATATATTTATATGTATATATTGAATATTTATAGTAAGTAGGTAAATTTTTTATTCATTTTTTTTTTGCTAACTCACCAGGTATGAACAGTGTCATGTCAAGTGGTGTCCAAACAAGTACAACTCATTTTTTGAGTTTGAGTGAAATTTTGGAAAATAATTTCAGTCAAAAAATAGCTTTAACATTTAACGTGACTCAAATTCATAATCTTTAAGGTCACACACGACACTAGTACTATTTAAGTACCTTAGAAATTCTAATGGTCACAAATTATGCTATCTTCAAAATTATTTTTTTCTACGAAAACTCGAAATTAATATATATTATTTTTTTCTACGGAAACTCGAAATTAATATATATATATATATATATGACAAGAAATCATTATTTAGTGATAACAGTTTTATTTATTACTACGAAAGATTATAGATTCGAGTTATGTTAGAGGTGAAAAAAATTTATAATTTCAAAATATATATATATCAAAATTTCTTTGTTGATTAAAATCGAGTTATTAGCGGTACTAGAGTGTAAATGGTATTAATTTGACTTAGGCCAACAACTTCCATCCAAATAAAGTATATACTTTTTACTTTTAGGCCGAGGTTATTTGTTTGGCTCTTTGTAACAATCTATTTCACTCCTATTTGGGCTTTTCAATTTTAAATGCACAATGGTTTTGAACCACAAGTAAAGAACCCAATAGTTTGGAGCTAAAAGAAAGTTCGTGTAGTCTAGGGAGCATGTCAAAAAATGGCGAACCACCGAAACCAACAACTATGGAAGCTGACCAATTATGCCGCAACACAAAGAAATATAAGTAGTAACTCGGAGAAGGTGAAACTACTGACGGTGAGCCCCTCCCCTCTTCAGGGGACGAAGATTGTGTAATGGGGGATGTTCCTCTAGGTGGGACTTGGTTGGGCGAGGTCCTTTGCTGATGTTATGCAGGAGGAGCCAATGACTCTAAAGTTATACTCGATGAAAGGGATTTTGATGAGTATGTTGAACTCTATGAACCACGAATTAACATGGGTGAAGATAACACCTCAAAGGGCCCAGTGATGCAGATCTCCCCAGAAAAATACCACAACTTGTTCAAATCGTGGAGGGGTGCACTTATTCTGAAGCTGTTGAGGAAGATTGTCAATTTCGCAATGATTCAACAATGGACTAGGTATCTATGGCAATTGAAATTGGGTTGCAAACTAATTGACATGGAAAATGGCTACTTTTTGGCACGATTCATCTCTAGAGAAGACTACAATTGAGTTCTAGAGGAAGGTCCCTGCATAATCATGGGACACTATCTAACTGTCTCAAAATGGAGACTGAATTTCTTACCCTCACTGGAAACTATCCTCTCCACTATGGTGTAGGTTCGATTCCTTGAGCTCCTACTTGAACTCTTCGATGAGGAAATCTTATTTGCTATGGTCAACAGTATTGGGAAGACTGTCCATATCGACCAAACTATGATTGAGGCCACTAGGGGTATGCATTGACGTGGATCTGGTAGCCCTACTGGTACCTTTTATAAATGTTTGGGGTTGCCAACAACAAATTGAATACGAGGGGCTTCATTTAATATGCTTCTCTTGCGAAATGTATGGAGATCGTAGAAGTAGTAGATGGGGCCCTAGTCAAAGGTCTAGCAAAGGTAGGCTTGGGGGTAGGGGTTTTGTTAAAATACCAATCGCTGTCATCAGCAACCCCAGACTGATATTCATGTTGTTAGAGATTGCTATGAGGCGAGATAGGTTTAGTAGGCAGTAGTTCCACAACATTGTTGGCAAGCCCTTTGGAGGAACGGTGATACATCCCTGTGGATTCATGAAAATCTTAGGGTTGTTTTGGATTGAAACTTTTTTTTAAGAAAGCTCATTTTTTTCAAAAAGAATTGAGTTGATTACGAATAACGAGGAATAAGGTGGGGCCAATGTAAGATATTGTCTAGTAAGTGGGAGACAAAAATAATATATTTTATTAGTGTAATGATAATT
>JAXGGT010000162.1:9089849-9103648 GCA_035583425.1 Marsdenia floribunda | reverse complement strand
CATGTCAGATTGGTGTCCAAACAAGTACAACTATTTTTTTTGAGTTTGAGTGAAATTTTGAAAAAAAATCCTAGTCCGAAAACAACCTTATCATTCGAAGAGACAATCGCTTGTGGCCAAACCATTGGCCCCACATATTTAGACAAATAGTGTATGAAATCTTGGTAAACTACACATATAGGTGTCATAGCACACATTTTTTCTATAGCTCATGTGCCCTTGCAAAGAGAAGTCTACATACTTGTCTTGAACTTCTCTCTGTGTGGATATGTGAGTAAATCTTCTTTTGTGTTTTCCAGTATTGTATAGCTAACAGTAGGACCGTTTGAAATTTATCCTCTTAAATCCTCTAGTTTGAAATTCTAATATACTCTCCTATCCATATTTCAACTCCAGGCCCACTTTCCACCATCAAACGACTCCTTGACTCCCCAAAGCCCACTACCCCAATTTCCGACCAGCCCCACCAATTCTCACTCCTCCATACTACTACTGATTTGCATTCAGTCCACGCTCACCTATCTAATTTTCAGCGCATTAACCGAACTTCCCACTCACCCCTTGACCAGCCAACTCATCCTACCTTGGAAGTATCACCTCACTTTCAGAACCTCTTCCTACCCCACACACCTACCCGTTCTGTCACACAAACTCCTTCTCTTTCTACTTTCTCTGGTAATATGCTGACAGGTTTCAAAAGAAAAAACCAAGCAAATCCAGAAGTGTATAAGAAAAGTAAACATCTTCAGTCAGCGGATATCCACGACTGCTTTGCCATGCTCCATATACATCCATCTTCATCATCCCAGTACATCCCAGCACCCGACATCAGTCAAGACACCACTGAAGTAGTTGCTGTGGAGAGAATTGCAGTGGTAAGAAGGCGATTGATCCAAATCAAACGCCAGGCACGACAGGCAGGTGTACAACAGGGACACAGTTTGAACATTGAAGACTTCTGAAACAATGTTACATTGGACAACTCTCAACAAATGGCTGAGGAGGCGAGCCTATGCATGCCCCCACCTTCACCATGATTGGCATAGCTTGGAACTGTCGTGGGATTGGTCGTCCCGCGACGGTTAGATGTTTGAGGGAGCTTCGCGCTACTCACATACCAGATTTTATATTTTTGTCTGAAACAAAGTGTGAGAATAGTGAGAAAGTGGGGAAAATTGCAAAAGTGTTGGGCTATTCTGATCATGTTTTTGTACCGTCCAGGGGGCACTCTGGCGGTTTACTATTAGTTTGGAGTAATAAAATTGAACTCAAAGTCATTTTATCTATTGATTCTCTTATTAACTGCTTAATTTTTGATGATATCGGGGCTGCACCATGGCAATTGACACTTGTGTACGGTCCACCCTTTCACTCTATGCGGAGACAATTTTTGGACAGTTTAACTGCTATTGGTAGATCATACATTGGCGGTTGGATGATCACTAGTGACTTTAACATGATTTTGGATAGTGGAGACAAACAGGGAGGTAAAGCAGTGACTGAATCCAATGAAAGAAACTTTCGAAATTTCATTGACTTCAATGCCCTGATTGATCTTGGTTTTGAGGGGTTCCCTTTCACTTGGAATAACAAAAGGGTTGGAGCAGACAATGTACAGGAGAGACTGGACAGAAGTTTTGCTAATGATTTTTGGAAATTGAGATTCCCCTCAGCCTCTATTACCCATCTTCCTGCCATAAATTCTTACCATAAACCCCTCCTTATCTGAACCCACCAAAATTCTGCTCCCCTCCAAAACCTTTCAAATTCGAATCGATGTGGACAACACACCCGGAACCAGGTATAATCATCTCTACAGCCTGGAACCGATCAACTTCTTTCCTCTCTTGACTGAAACTCACTAAAATGGCCCTCAAGGAGTGGAATAAATCAGTGTTTGGACATGTCCCTTCTAGAATCAAAGAAACCTCATCCAAATCTGCCAAGCCAAAACCCAAACTGCTGAAACTACCCAAACGGAAAATGCTTTACAAAGGGATCTATATGAACTCTTAAAGTGAGAGGAATTGCTTTGGAGAGACAAAGCTAAAGCCCGTTGGCTTGAAGAGGGTGACGCCAACACCCACTACTTCCACCTCACCACAATCATTCACCGAAGGTACAATACTATAAATCGTATTCTCAATTCTAACAACCAATGGTTAACTACTAGATCAGAGATAGGACAAGAATTTGAATTGTATTTTACTAATCTCTTCACTAGTGTGCAGCCTAGTTTTCCTCATGACTTGCAAGGATTGGTCCAACCTTTCATCACGGATGCTATGAACACTTCACTAATAGCTATTCCTTCCCAAGTGGAAACTCAACGAGCTATCTTCACAATGGGCAACTACAAAAGCCCGGGACCCGATGGCATGAGCACCACCTTTTATAAGCATTACGAGGGCATAGTGGGAGACGTGGTAATCACAGAAATTCAAGGAGTGTTTGCAACTCGAAAGCTGAAACCGGCCCTCAACCACACCTTTATTGCTTTGATTCCTAAGTCTAATGCAGCCACAAAGGTAGAACACTTCAGACCTATTGCCTTATGTAATGTTGTGTTTAAGGTAGTCACAAAGATTCTTTCGGGGAGACTGAAACACTTACTAGAGCAATTCATCCATCCGTGTCAGTCAGCATTTATTCCAAATAAGTTCATTGGGGAAAATATTATCATCAATCATGAAGTCATGCACTACTTACATTGCAAAAAGGGCAAAATAGGCTATATGACTATTAAGATTGACTTAGCTAAGGATTATGACCGTGTGAAATGGGGTATGCTGTATCACCTCTTATCTTCTCTTGGTTTCAACAAAAATTTTGTGGGGTTAATTGCAGAATGCCTATCTATTGCCAGATTCTCAATTCTATTGAATGGGTCATCTTTTGGTTTTTTCACAGCTGAATGAGGCTTAAGACAAGGTGATCCCATGTCACCGGCACTTTTCACTATCTTTTCAGATTTGTTGTCCAGGATGTTAACTAGAGCTATGGATGAAGACAAACTTAGTGGCATCAAAGTTTCACGCCTAAGTCCAAGGATTACTCATTTGATGTATGCTGATGACCTGGTGATATATTGTAAAGCCAATGCACTCGCTCAGGCAGCAATCACATGTCTTCAACAATATTGCACATGGACGGGGCAAGAGATCAATTGGCATAAATCCTCGGTTCACTTCAGTAGGAACACAGCTCATGCAACCAAAGGGGAAATCTGTAGAATCTTGAATATGAAAGAATGTGGTCACAAGAGTAAATATTTGGCACATACTTTTTGTCAATTCACTTCAAAGGCTGAGGCATACAAAGAGGTCATGGAAAAATTGGCACATAAGCTAGCTGGTTGGAAACAAAGAACATTATCTATGGTCGGGAAATTGGTTATGATAAAGTCTGTTGCTCAAGCTATCCCCTCTTTCATCATGCAAACATTCTTGCTGCCCAAGAGATTTCTGTTGGGGTTTTACTAACTCTGGAGTAAAACATTTTTACCCTAAAAGTTGGGATGACATCTGTCTACCTAAAGGGGAAGGAGGTTTGGGAGTTAGGAAAATGGGGGAGATTAATCTCTCTCTGATTACCAAATTAGCATGGAACTTATGTACTGCCACAAACAAACCTTGGATGCAACTTATCAAGGCTAAGTACTTGAGGGGGCGGAAGTTACTAGACATTCAAAGCACGCAAGGGTCTAAATCGTGGATTTGGTCTGGAATTCAACAGTGCATACCACTTCTTAGGGAAGGGGTCTGCTACCAAGTTGGGGTTTTGTCAACGCTCAGAATTCAAAAAGACCCATAGATTCCAACCCTCCTTAATTTCATATTACCAGAAAATTGTAACATCCCAGGCAATATTATTCTTGTTCACGACATCATGAAGGAAGACGGGACAGCTTGGGATCAAGATAGAATTGAGGCTATTTTCTCTCCACAGATTAGCAGATTGATTCTTAATACCCCTATCCTCGCTGAGGGGCAAGAAAGACTTGTATGGACTCCCTCCACGACGGGGAAATATACTGTCAAGTCAACATACAGGAATATCATCCAAAGACGCGCCACACCCATTAATCCGGATCTTCGACGGAACTAGAATCTCATCTGGAATATTGGCCTACATGGCAGACATTCCCTATTCCTATGGAAGATCATGCACAATGTCCTGCCTACTTTGGATTGTCTCAGGAAATTCATTGGTATTACTAATAAAACTTGCTACCTATGTCAGGGTGAGGAAGAAAGTCTCAATCATCTCATTCTCAAGTGTCCAATTATCAAAATCTTGTGGTGGAATTCGTCGTGGCAAATTCGCATTGAAGCTTTTCAGGATTTGCAATTTCAATAGTGGATCTTGCTGATTATTGGTGATGACAACCCTTATCCTTTGCAGGAAATTGAGAAACAACGGATGTGCCATTTTCTGGTAATAGCAGCGGAGCACATGTGGCTAGCCCGAAATCGCATATGGAAAGGAGATTCCCCCCCTGAATGGAACGCGATATCCAAGTCCATCAATCATGCAACTCTCCTGTACTGGAAAGCCAGCATCAATAGACACCGAAGACATTCAGGACCAGTCCCCTCTGACTCCCTGCAGAGATGGATGCCCCCCCTTTCAGCAAATTCAAGATGAATTTTGATGCTGCTTTTCATAACGGCTCCACGGTCACAGGGGTAGTCCTACGGAATTCTGAAGGTGTTGTTCTAGGGGCTTGGGTCAACCGCTTCCAATCCCCTAACCCTTTCTGTGCTAAGACTGAAGTGGCTGTACAAGCCCTCAAGATCACCAGCTCGAGAAGGTTCATTTTGAGGGTGATGCACAGAATGTAATTCTAGCACTCAACGACAACTCCTAATTTGAAGACTGGAGGGCGAAACGCTCTTTAGAAGTGGGCAAATCTCTTTTGTCCAGTCGGTGCTTCTGGTCCTTATTTTTTGTCCCCCATTCTTGTAATTCTGCAACCCATAAACTGGCTCACTGGGCAATTTGTTTTGATTTTTGCGGCTTAATTCCTCAATCTCTCCTACCTTCGAGTTTTTGGCAGGATGAGCATGACTGAGCCGGTTGTTGTGTTTTAATATTTTTTTCTCAGTTTCAATGATATTCATACTTATCAAAATAAAAAAAAAAAAAAAGAAATTCTAATATAGATCCATTTTAAACACAAAAAAAAAGGACCCAATATGTTGGGCTTGGGCTTGGACTTTTATTACAAACAAAATTGTTTTCATAAAAGAAAAAGTTTTCGACGTAACTTTTAATACAAATAGATAAACGTTTTTATAAATATTATGTGACGTCTGTGAGTGTCATATAAAAACTTGAGTAAGATTTAGTTGTAATTAAAAATTAAATTTTATAAACATAATCTAAGACGAAAACAAATTTGGATTAATCGAAACATTTACATGAATACTCAGGATTATGTAAAAATGTAATGACTGGAAAAAAGAAAAAACACTCTTCCCAAAATTCATTTCATGAGGGAGGACTTGGTAAAAATGTAAAAACTGTCCTATAAATATCCGTGCCAGGCGAGATAAATCCCCCCTTTTAGATAGGCCTCTTTACTTTTCTGTCCTTGTCCTTTTTTCCTGCTTTTTTTTTTTTTTTTTTTCCCCCCTTCTTTATCGAGGCCTTCTCTTCTCTTCTCTCTTCACTTTCAAAGTCGAAACCCTACCCTTCATCGAAACCTCGAAAATCCCTTTGAACATCAATCGATCACATCGTTCTTTTTGGGAAAATGCAGCATCAGAGGTTAAAGCAACAGCAACACCAGGCGTTGATGCAACACGCGCTCCTCCAACAGCAGTCACTTTATCACCCTGGCCTCTTAGCAGCTCCTCAGGTTCATTTCTTTCCATTGTTTTCACCAAGTAATTTTGTTCTCGTTGAATTTCCGTTTCTCAGCTCAGATGTTTTATGGAATGAATGCTTTAAGATAACTATTTCGGCATCTTGTTTGTTTATTTATTATTTTAAAATTTAGAAAAGAAATTCTGTTGCAAGCCGAGAATGCTACTTCTTTCATATTTGTTCTATTAATATATTTTTAATCTATATTTTTCAAGAAATTGAAATTTTTATCAAGTGCTAGTGAGAAGACATGACTGCTGTATGTCTTTGGTTCTTATGTTTCATTTTCATTTTCTGGCGATGTGAGAAAGTTTACTGCAAGTGTAGAAGCTTTTTCTCTTGGACCTTATGCTATTTCCTTGTAAAATTTGGGCCTGCCTATGGGCGTATGTTTATTTTGTGCTGTGTCCGGAAATCCATCAAGTAGTACCTTTGCATTGTTGTGATATGGAAGTTTTATACACTTGCTATTGCTTTTTATATTTTACTTATCTTGTGACCTGATCTGCACAATGTGATGGGTTCTGTCGGGTAAATTATTTCTCATTCAGTATTTGTGTCAAAAATGTATTTTTAATTGAACGGTAGTGGCATAAACCATTGATTTTACCAAAGGCATGATGTTGAGTGCCGGAAGTAGTGTGTTTAAGCAGTTACTTTTTAACCTTTACTTCACATTTTTCCTTTTTTTTTTTTTCTTAGGAAAAAGAAAAGGTTAGATTTTGTTCTGTTTTATACTTTTCTTAAAGGAGGGCAGTGTGAGTGGAATTGAGACTTGACCGATATGTTCAGTTGCTCACTGAAGTTAGAAACTGGATTGGTGATGGAAGGGAGCTACTGTATGTTTCCTATTGCTCCATTGAGGTTTTATTTGTGGTTAAGTTTTATGTGGGTATTTTTGGATAAATAGGACCTGGGGTGGAGTCAATAAATGATAACGGGGTACAAATATAATTGCAGATCACCAGAGTTTTGTCTAAGTAGATATGTCATCTAGTTGTCGGGATTCTTTAGTTTCATCTATTAATAGTGCTCGTTATACTGTGTCTGTGAGGGCAATTTGTAATATGTTTTGGTGGGTATTGATAGTTTTTGCTCTTTTATCTTTTCTGGGGGTTATAACATATGGGACTAAACACATAGTGCTCTTTCTTCTTTGTTTTTATTTTCCCCTTATCTTTTGATCTTGCAGATTGAACCAATCCCAAGTGGGAATTTGCCTCCTGGTTTTGATCCAAGTACATGCCGCAGTGTGTGAGTGTCATTTGGGTTTTCAGTTTTTCTTTCCTTCTTCTTTTTTTTTTGTTTTTTTTTGTAAACTTTTCTTTTTTGCATCTTTCCTTCTCATAACTTGAAATTTGGTTTTGTGATACCAACAAACTCATAGGTATGTGTTGTTCTTTTGTTTTTTATTATTGAATGGACCAGACCTTTTTAATCTCTAGTTGATTAACCATTATATATTATTGCTTGCATGTAGAAAAAATTATATATATATATGCATGTTTACTTTTGTGTCTATTTCTGTTGCTTTGCTTGTCTTGTAATTTAATCACCAAGAGGGACTCTTATAGATTCATCTCCTTTTTTTTTTTTTTTTTCTTTTTTTCCCCTTTTTTTTTTTTTTTTTTGTTTTCTCTTTCCTTGTAAACTTCTAGGTTTTTTATTTTTGAGAAAATGCAGGTATGTTGGAAACATCCATACACAAGTTACTGAACCTCTGCTTCAAGAAGTTTTTGCAAGTACAGGTCCTGTTGAAGGTTGCAAGCTTATTAGGAAAGAAAAGGTAGTATTCTTATTGTGACTTTCTGATATCACTTGCTTGTGAGTTTTTTATTCTTTTCATTTTCCTAGTTTTCACTTTAACGTAATATTTGTATAATATTATTGACTTCCTGTTGTGCTCCCTTCTTGCAGTCATCTTACGGATTTATTCATTATTATGATCGTAGATCTGCTGCGGTTGCTATTTTATCACTTAATGGAAGACATCTGTATGTTGATGAATCTATTTATTATGCCCTAAATCATAAATTATTCCTATATCTTGCTGTATTTCTTATTTGGAAATTTGCAGGTTTGGGCAGCCTATCAAGGTCAATTGGGCATATGCCAGTGGTCAGAGGGAAGACACATCTGGTGTGCTTATCTTTTTCATGCTTGTAACTATGATCGGTAATTATTTGTCATTGCAAAGTAATGAGTGGGAATGCCTCTTCTTAGGTCACCACAATATCTTTGTTGGCGATCTCAGTCCTGAGGTTACTGATGCAATGCTATTTGCCTGCTTCTCTGTATATCCCAGTTGCTCGTAAGCCCCAATCTCTGTTTGTGTTCTAATTTGTGTTGCTTTTTCTGCATCTGTTTATGTCCTTAAATGTGGATGCTGTTCTTTTGGTATTACTTGGTTGGAAATAATGTTGTAGGATAGGTCTGATACTTTATTGATAGTGATGCAAGGGTTATGTGGGATCAGAAGACTGGGCGTTCAAGGGGATACGGTTTTGTGTCTTTCCGGAACCAACAGGTGTTTCATTTTCTACAAATACCAGTTGCTTATTTTGTTTTTTATGTTCAATGTTTGTTGAGAATCTGAAACTTTGCTTTTGTTTTTAGGATGCCCAAAGCGCAATAAATGATCTAACAGGTGAGACAATGTTGATTTTTGTGGATGTTTATTGATTTAAACTATGATTTTCACTGTACTGAATTGTAGTTTTTAAACATTTTAAATTTTCTCTCTTTTTACATTTTTTTTAAAAATAATATTTAATGATTGACTATAAAAATTTTCAAATTCAAATGTTCAAACTTAAAAAATATACGTATTCTAAATTTTCACTCGAATTAAGTATAAATTTTCTTCCCTGAATGACTAGTGAAGTATACCCTTGCAAATTGTTTGTATCTTGGTTATTTGCAAACTTCCTTGGAAGCTGTTGTGTCATTCTTGAATGTGTTCATTTGGTTTTGTTTGTTCCAGGGAAGTGGCTTGGCAGTAGGCAGATACGTTGCAACTGGGCTGCAAAGGGTGCTTGTAGCAATGATGATAAGCAGAGTTCTGATGCTAAGAGTGTTGTAGAACTAACAACTGGCTCATCAGGTTAGGAGCTTAATTGGTTAGTCTGAATATGCATTTAAGATAATTTAGTTAATGTTACTATGGTTTCTATATCACTGATATGTCTGCAATACAGCTTTGTGTCCAAAAAGAGGGGTTAAAAAAAAGGGAAAAAGAAAGTTATTAAAGAGATAGTAGTAGAGAGACAGGTTCTTCTCATATAGTTCCTGCTGTTGGTTTAGGTTTATAATGATTGGTTTATTTGCTTCTGCAAGTTATTGTTTTTATTTTTAAAATCTAAGGTAAATCTGTATTATTAGATTAAAGAATATCAAGTCTTAAAACGATACAATTGGCATACCCTAGAGATTATGAGTGTAGCTTTGATTTTGAGATCCAGGCTACCAATCTAAAACCAAAATAAGCAAGATTAAGAACTAACAAATTAACATAGCAAGCTCAGACCTAACATCTAAGTGTATCAAAACCATTAACTAAACAGTATCCAGTTGACGTACTGGAGGTTAATACAAAAAGCAGGGACTGGGCTGTCCCGGCTACCTGTATTTTAAAATATCACAATGGGTCCTATGTAAATATTACTCGTGTAACCATGAGTCCTCAATTTAGAGATGAGATCTTACATGTATAGAGGCTCGCAATCGGAGATCAGTTAATTGTGATAAATGGTGGCCAAAAGTGCTGATTTAGTTGACTTCCCTTGGAGCCTAGAGTGTGCTTAGTAAGGGCAGCCTCAATTGCGCAAACTAACCAACAAGACACATCTTGTCAAATACTGAATGTAGCCAGACACCTAAAGAACGAGTGAGTGGAAGTCTTCTCAGTTGATATATAAAAGCAGCATCGTATTTTTATCTCATAAGAATCTTAATCTGTAGTCTATAATTTCCTCACTGTTGCCAGCTATAAGATGAAAGTGTGCTTAGTTAGAATTCCTGAGGGACCCACTGTCTTAGTTGAATCATAATTAAGTTTTTGAGACCTCAAGAATTCACACACCTTATAGCATGAAATGTCTCCAGACCCTGATTATTCATAAACTTTCTAAAAGAACAATAGATCTACCTTTGTCCCTAATTTTTAAATTAACAAGTCCGGAATGACTAGGAACCTCTTGAAGCCTAAAATGATCTTTCTTATCATAGACTAGACCTATAAGTTCTTCAAGTAATAGTGGTGAATCTAATGAACCTAGAGTGTCCTTAGCATGAATGTGCCTGACCGACTTCATCAGGACAGTTCTATACACAAAGGTCCTATAAATCGAGATCTCCTACTGGGGATACAAATGTTTGCCTAATTGACAAAAGGTTCCTATGATTTCAAAGAAGTTGATAAATCATGTTTTCCGAATTAATTGACAGCTGCCAAGACAGCAGATAATGCAGCAAGAGTCCAGGTTGCTAACAGCCCGACAATATTGAACTTGTAGGCTTGTCAGTGCACACACTGACACTCTGACTACAAGGGCTGTTCAGTTCTTACAAAGACAACTTCATACTATGCAAACACTCTACCCAAGCACACACAACCCTGATCTGGCTGCCCACGGTTACATTTGAGTCCGAACAGGACAGATATGCAGTAAGCAACCACAAATCGAACCAAGAAACTCGCTCAGCAAGGAGGAAGGGAAGGTAGAGTGTAAAACACCTCTGTGCACTAGGCCACCAAATGCTGTCCAAGGCTGAACATGCTGCAATAGACATAAGATCCGGTGATCTGTATGCATAAACAATGGCCAAGATGGCATGACCATCACAATCCAACTATGGAAACCCTAGCTGTCACTGCTAGACACCAACTGGACAGAGTGCAGTGCCACTGCCTAACTGTGTTGCTGACAGCCACATGTCCAGGGGACAGCTGTCTGCCAAAAGCGCAGTTGCCGGAATGGCCCTAGGCTGATTGGAGCCAATGATAAATTGCCAGTCTCACGCAAACCAGTATTTAAGCCACTAGAAAATAACTGAGACACATAAGATCCGGTGATCTGTATGCATAAACAATGGCCAAGACAGCACGACCATCACAATCCCACTATGGAGACCCTAGCTGCTGTCTAGGGCTTGTCAAACCCTAGCCGTCACTGCTAGACACCAACTGGACAGAGTGCAGTGCTACTGCCTAACTGTGTTGCTGACAGTCACATGTCCAATGGAAAGCTGTCTGCCAAAAGCGCAGTTGCCGGAATGGCCCTAGGCTGATTGTAGCCAATGAAATATTGCCAGTCTCGTGCAAACCAGTATTTAAGCCACTGTAAAATAACTGAGAATGGCAGAAAACATATGAAAATTAGAAAAGAGGTGGCTAATAGGTTATTAAAAAAAAACCAAGTAAGGTTTGAGAGTTTTTCTCTCTAACTTTCTCACTGTTGGCCTATCTTTATGGTTTTTAACTTGTTGAAACAAGGTGGCAGGTTTGTATATTTTCTTACCAAATTGTAGGTTTTGGATTTGAATTTCAACTCTTCTACATTTTATGCTTGAAATAGAAGTAATGGTTGACTAGCTTTTACTTTTGCAGAAGATGGGAAGGAGGCAACAAATACTGATGCTCCTGAGAATAATCCACAATATACTACTGTGTATGTGGGAAATCTAGCTCCAGAGGTTAGAATCCTTTCTCTTATGCTGGTGCATCATCTCATTCCAAAACACAAAGAAGAAAATAAAGAACTGGTGATCTAAAAAGGGGTGGGGGAGATTGATTTGTGATTCCTTGTCTATTTTTTTGCACACTTGCGTGCACAGCAGAAACTGATGGTCTGTTTTATCTGCTTCTCATCCTTTCCTCTCCTTCTACCCCATCCATTTCACCCCATTCAAATAGAAAAGATTATAGCAAAAAACACAAGTAAAACTTTGTAGATATATTGAGAGCAGGGCATGTGAATGGTTTTCAGTGGGCATTTAGTGTTCTCAAGACCTAATTCGTCATGTTGGCTATTTGACTTCTTTATGAATTTTGTGATTTCACTTTTGACTTTGTGAGGGTGCTTCTGTTATGCAGGTTACCCAACTTGATCTTCACCGCCACTTCCATGCCCTTTGTGCTGGAGTAATTGAGGAAGTTCGGGTCCAACGTGACAAAGGGTTTGGCTTTGTAAGATTTAGCACTCATGCAGAAGCAGCCTTGGCTATTCAAATGGGAAATACTCAGTCCTTTCTTGGGGGCAAACAAATTAAGGTGCTTTTTAATTCTGTGAAAAAAAAAATTTCATACAACATTCATATAAATTGGACATACTATCAGATTGTTATATGTGCTTAAGTTTGGGTCTACTGTTTATGCTTTCTTGAGTAACGACTTTGAAGTAGTTTCTAATTTGTCTGTTTATTTTTTTATCCTTTTCCTGGAGCTGCACTAAGAGCTTAGTTTTGGAAATCTTTGTTTCTCACATTTTTTCCTGGTGACGTCTGTTGTAGACAGTGCTATGTTTCTTGTGAAAGTATCTACACTATTGACTTTTGCCTAACATGCATCTTTTTATGTTTTTCTTTCTTAGTGCTCATGGGGAAACAAACCAACTCCTCCTGGAACAAGCTCAAACCCCCTTCCCCCACCAGCTCCTGGACACTTGCCAGGCATTTCAGCTACTGACATTTTGGCTTATGAACGGCAGCTAGCAATGAGCAAGATGGGCGGTGTTCATGCCCTCATGCATCCCCAGGGTCAACATGCTTTGAAGCAAGCATCTATTGGAATGGGTGCTGCTGGGGCAAGCCAGGCCATATATGATGGTGGGTTCCAAAGTGTTGCTGCTGCACAGCAACTGATGTACTATCATTGAAACAAAAAGGATAAATGGCACCCTGCTGTAGGATGACGTTTTTTTTTTTCAGTTTCAGACTTAAATTGAAGGTTTTCATATGTTTGTCACTTGTGAGATAGATGAGATGGTTATCATCCATACATGTTTGTCATGTGTATCAACTGATAGAATGTATGCCTTTCTATTGATTACGTAGGGACGAGTGACAGTTATTATTTGGAAAATGGGAGTGGGTATGTTCACTAGTGTTGATAAGCTAATTGTATTCTGAGTTTTTTAATCACGAAATCCTGATCTCTCCACACTTCTTCCCTGCTACTCTGCATGATAGTTGTTTTCAAAAAACTGTATGAAATTAAATAAAATGATGTGTGGATGGGCGGCAGGATGCAGGGGAGAATTGTGGGGGTTGCCATCACTCCAACACCTGTACAGGAATCATACATCAGCAAACTTACGCAACTCCTTTACAATCCCATATGCTCACTTTGTTACTGAGTTCAATCAACTCAATCTTGAACCTGAGGTCACGGCTCCCTTCAACACTTCTGCTTTCATTCCACTGACCTCAGAAGATAAACAAATGATCTATCAGCCTAGGAGACTTTCTGTCATTGTCAAGACCTTTGGCCGCTCCATGGGATACCATTATCTTCTCAAAAAGCTTAATGAAATATGGCAAACAACTGAGCCCTTGAACATCATCGACTTGGGAAAAGATTATTTTCTTATTCGATTCCACAAACCAGAGAACTACTCAAAAGCCTTACACCAAGGCCCATGGTTTACTGGAATATATATTTTTGGCAATCAGTCAATGGCAGCCAAAATTCACACCATCATCAACAAATTTCACCTCAACAGCAATCTGGGCTCGTCTATCCCAACTACTAATAGAGTACTATGACAATGCCATTATGGCAAAGGTGGGTAACAAAATTGGCATTCTTTTAGACTTGATTAGGGATGGCAATTAAAATCACACCTGATGGGGAACCCGTATACCGACCCCGTTTTGATCGGGGAATCCCCGCTTTGACCGGGTTCGAGGATGGGGACGGTGATTCCCCG
>JAXGGT010000162.1:9042639-9086719 GCA_035583425.1 Marsdenia floribunda | reverse complement strand
AGAAGAGAAGTCTAAACTATACCAGGACCCCTCCTTGGCTCACTTGTTCATGATGAACAACATTTTTTACATGTGTACGAACATTGGAGATTCAACTGAGTTAAGGGAAATGATTGGGGATGATTATTTCAAGAAATTGAGAGGAAAGTTCCGGCAAGCAGCCATGAGCTACCGGAGGTCCACCTGGGTGAAAGTGTTGAATTGTCTCAGAACGGAGGGACCACACGTAAGTCTAGGGCTTTCACCTGGAGTATCCAAGAGCGTGCTGAGAAAAAGGCTTAAGACCTTTGTTGCCATGTTTGAGGAGGTTTGCAGGACTCAGGCAACCTGGTTGGTTCCAGATATTCAACTCCGCAACGAGCTTCGGATTGACATATCGCAGAAGTTGATACTGGCATATCGTTACTTCTGTAGACGGTTCGGGAGCTATATTGAGAGTGAAAAGCACCCGAAGAAGTACATCAAGTATTCCGCAGAGGATCTTGAGGCTGCTGTCTTAGATTTATTCGAGCCACGCACCGCGTTCTAATTTCACCTTCTTCTCCAAAAGCTCAGCACCACGTTTACACGCTGGAAATGTATACTAGTTTTTATGAAACTCTATTTTTTTACTGGATTCTACTTCTTTCCTGATTAGGCAAAGTTTTATGTGGCAGATGAGAGTGCTTTAACATTTTCGTACTTCAATTTTCATCATCCCTTACAGATGAAATGCAGAAAAGCGAATTCTACAAGAAATAAAATTCACATATGCTAAAATTGCCTCAAGTCCGTAAGAGTATCAACAAGAGGTCATAGTAACAGCAATCTTTTCATCTGTGGTAAAGATTAGTTAACAACGTGAAAACAAAAAAAAAAAGCAATATAATCAGACATACTCCTGAAACAGCATGGAAGTAGAAAAGGCAATAACGAATAACAAACAAATACAAAGAAGGATAAAAATAAGGGGACCTTAACAATCCTCCCTATTGCTCAATGGTTCCTTTATGTTCCAATCTCATACTTCGTTACAGGTACAGGGGGGGCAACTCAAGGAACCTCAAAATGCTCACCTCTCAGTTCTGAGTGTTTTAAATTGCAGAAACAGTTCGAGCATGTCATGTTTTACTCTGTTTTGTCTTCTTCCACATCACCATTAGATAACTCCTTGGTGACATGTACTGGCCTGAATTCAGATACGGTTCTCACTTCTTTTGAAGGAAGTGGGGAAGGCTTTATGAGAGTCAGTGAATCTTCTTTGTCAAACTCCTCACTTGCATCACCAGAGTAGGCATATCTAGAAACAAGGTTTAGGAAGGATTTATCAGTGAGATTAAGCTCAATAAAACAAAAATCATATTCCATATTTCATTCATTTGACTACTGTCAACAAAATCATGACATCATAATTCAAGATTACACAATTGTTCAGACCCATTAGTACGAAATGTCGCCAAATGCAAATCCTATGCTACAAAGGTACAGCCTGAAAACTTTAAATCGTAAGATTCAACAAATAGGAGGATCAACTTATACCATCTAGGGCAGACAATAATAGTGAGATATGTTATTTTATTAAAAGACCTGCAAAAATCAAACTGGCGTAGCAACAGAATGTCACAATGTTGATTTCAGGGTTTTTAAGTTCTCATTTCCTGTGTTCCTTCTTAAACAAGCTTTCTTTCTGTTTTTCAGTTTATAAATTTCCAGTTAGAATTTGATTGTTGAATCCCAGCATAATATGCCGTCCATAGGATAATTCACGACAAATCTCCAGAAATTAGGAGGCTCAACATGAAACCTCCTTCCAACACCATGCAGTTCCAAGAAAGGGATAAGGTTTTTTACCTCATTGAATTTTGAGATGGTGCCCAAAGAGCACAGATCACGCAAAGAAGAGAGAGGGACAAGACTTGCCAGAAAGCTGGAATGACCCATGCATTCTGCCAGTGCTCGTTGTATACATCAGTTGACTTAAAGTAAAGCTGCAAAGTCAAAAAATTGCATTATTGAATGAAAGGATAAAGAAGGATATTTTTATTTAATTGTTCTTGTCTCTTTTGCTGCTTTCCTCTCCTTTTCCTTATACTTTTGCTGCTTTATAGTTGGATTATGTTCTCTTATAGCTTGGTTTCCATGGGAGAAAGGATTGAAACTGCCCTATGTAGTGGTAGAGCTGCTAGGAAAGGAAGCAAATCACTTTTCACTATATTAGACAAAATTACCTCATAACATATCCAACCAACAGAGACAATAACTGCAACAGCCAAAGCATTTGTGAACTTTCTATAAATGTCTAGTTTAGCGAACATCCGTCGTGCCTGCAAAAGAGCAACAGTATTTCAAATAAAGAATCAAGTCGAGAGTATTTTATGAAAGACTATAGTAAACTGTAAAACAACGTCATGAAAGAAGAGATATGGAACCATACAAAGATATATCTGAATCACAAAAGGATCCCTTGTATGAAAATGAATAGTTCATTCAGATCCGTACATATAGCTCAAACAAATAGTTTATTCAGATCCCAGAAGCACTTTAAACTTATATATCCTAAACTACTTTTTAATTAGTCTGGCAAATTAATACAGAAAATACAAGTTCCTATACCACTTTTCGAATTCTTCCTGATCTCATTATGAGTTCGAACTTCGTATTAGGGTCTTTATTATTTGACAGATAAAGGAAGCTTCTAAGTATTTAAGCAGAATGCTACAAGTCATGATTACTCGTCTTAAAAGCATTCATGGCAACCCATGTACATCTTTCAACTGATCAATTACCAGAAAATCATGCTCTCCGAGGAATTTAAACTTGGACCAATTACGACAATCTTAGATCATAATACAATACTGAAGAAAAGAAAAACAAAATTCCAATTGATTTTACATAATGTTCAGATACATTTGAGGGGATATGGATCAATTACCTGAAGCTTATTTAGAGTTGAAGACAGAGATGTAAATATCCAGAGAATAAAGAAAGCGTCCAGTACTGCAACTGGAAGAACAAAAAAGAGTCTTGCTTTTCCTGAAAGATCACTTATAGCACCAACATTTTCAACTAGTTCAAGCACTTCAGAAGCAAGAAGGAAGGTTCCACCAAGCATAAGAACCTTTGATGTAAGACCACCTAAGGTAGGTCTGACTACACCATAACCCATTGCAACCAACAGGATGATTAGACGGGAAACTGTACGTTTCACAGTGCCAAAAGTTACTGCTGATATGGTTATTCCAGTTGGCCTGACTCCAGTTTCATTGAATTCAGCATAATCAAAGTACCAAAGAGCCATCTCAATCATACTCAGTGTTATCACCAGTGTGATACAGTTTTGCAGAGGAAGAACTTCTCTCCAGAATCTGACATACTGCGAAAACCAGAAGATTCCTAGTACAACAAATGCAAGGGACATGAAACCATAAAAGTGCATGAGTGGTGCCATTCTACCAGGAAGGTAACCAGTTGGATTTTTCCATATAGATTTTCCCTCTACAACAACATCTTTAAGATCCAGATCACAATGAATAAAATACAAATTGTACATCCCTGTTCTTGTTACTTGTATAGATTTTGGTGGCAATATAGCAACAAGCTCATCATTATTAAATGACACACCAAAAACCTGAGGCCAGCCAGGGTTATTGGTTGATGGACGATGAATAATTTCTCCTTCTTTACAGACTCCAAGCTTTGCCAAATCTCTTGAGCAACAAACAGCTCTTTGCCCTCCATAGGCTGAACCACCAATTGTTTCCCTATCATCAACTTCGAAAACAACTGCATGCATTGGTTTTGAGCTGAAGTTTGAAATTTCTCTGGGTCTCCTAAATATAATATTTTCAAAACTGGTAAAAGAAGGAAATAAATGTCAGCCATTCTTTTGAGTCCATAAAAGTGATTCCAAAGGAATTGAAGGCCAAAAAGGTAGTAGGGACAATGTAACTAAATATGACATTCAAAGTCAAAGTACTACTTCACTTAACTATTTAACCAACAGCGATTATTTGTGACTAGAATGAATAGATTCAACAAAACAGTACTTTCTCAAGATATTCCCCACGCATCCACCCGCCCAAACAAAAAACATTTCTGACTTTCTCGAGAATTGAGACTTTATTTCTGTTAATAATGGAAAAAAGTTCTTAGGAATACAAAATTTATCATTCTAGTCGAACTTGATACCCAGAGACAAAGAATATGGACTGAATATCATGTAGTTCACTCCAATGTTGTTCCAAACCAACCAATCATGAAATTTATTCTAATGTACTGCTGGATCTTTTCTTGCATAAATTTTTCTTTTTCACTAAATAATGTACATAAAATTATCGAACTGAACTAAAATGCCGCTGACGAAATTGAATACTAACATATTCCTGGCCCTAATTACCAAGCTTTCCTGATGCAAATTCGATTTTGAAAATTCTTTACGCGGATTAAGAGCAATGTATCAAAAAAGTTCTACATGGACAACCGGTAGACAGCACCAAATAGTAAAAAGCCATCAACAAGATGTCACCCTAATGCTTTAATGTTATTATTAGCAAATGATTTTTAAATTCAGACAGATCTCAGAAAATTATAATTAACCAGAGCAATAATTGACAGCAGGTGTAGAACATAAGTTAGTACATCAGATTGAATCATGAATAGATCTAAATTCCAAAGAACATAAAAGAAGAAGGAGAAAAGAGAAAAAAAAAAAAAAAAGAGCATAAACAAGATCAACCACAACTTTAAATTAGAATCAACAGAGATGAAAAGAAGCAACTGAATAATACCGTATGAAAGAATCGCCAAGGGATGAAGAAGCGGAGGAGTCGTTTTGGTTAGGGATAGAAGAATAAATGCCTTCACTGCCACCGTGAACCACAAAAGCGTTACCCTTGCTTAGGAATCTTGCTCCGCCATACTCATGCACCGACGCTTCAATGCTCACTAGCAAGAAGGCACACTGCAACAGTAGAAGAAATTTTAGAGCTGTAATTGAGCAAGACGACATTGCTGAGCGCAACCGAGATGTGTTGAACTCAGCACGGAGAGCGATCCGCAAATCGATATGCTGACAACAGCTTAGCTTTTGGCGATGCGAGTCACAGTGAAAAGGACAGCAGTAACGGCAAGAATTTGAAGCGCTGAGCTATGAAAAAGACCGAGTCGACTCGAAGCGAGTACGGTAATATGAGCTCCGAAGCTGATAGACCAGAGGGACTGGAGAATGTGGTCAAATAGTCTTAACTGTGGTTAAGTTTCATTTGTGGTCGAGGGCCAATGTTCGCTGTTACGCGAGGGAAAAAATGGTTTCTCACTTGATGAATCATTGACTTTGCATTTGGAATTCGGCGTAGTCAAGTCATGGAATAGTTTAGGAGGAAAACAAAATAATAATAGAAAAAATTACCATGCCCTATCAGAAAATGACACCTCAACAAAGACTACGGCGCTCAAAGCAGTAGATCGCAGCTCAAGTTGAGTATTGTTATTCGATCTTCCATATGTTTTTAGAAACCAGTCGGTGCAGGTGCAGCTGTCTGTCGGTACGTTTGAAGACCTCTGCCACGGTTATGACGTTAGCCTCTAAGCAGTTCTGAGAATTTAAATTCCGGCAAATTTGGAAACTGAATTCACCATCTTTATTCGGATGTAATATTCCTTTTTTCTAATTTCTCATTTTAATTTTTCCACATTTTCCGTTGCAAGATAATTGAACAGAAAGTAAGAGAAACGAGAACAATGGGGGTATCAGAACTTTTCTTTTCTTGATCTTATGGACTTTGAGGGCCGACAGGATACAAAAACCTGAAATGTCGCCTGCGGCAACCTCTTCTGCCATTAAGGGGGCAATAAAATGAATATTGATCAAGAGTTTAGTTTATTAGTAGCTGTAGTACTATACCAATTAGAGAGAATCTAATGGTCAGAATTTTCTCTTGACATAATAAAACCAGGTACAAAGCCAACCTTACTAATGCCAACAGCCAATCAATCAATCAATCAATCACTGAAAAATGATTAAGAAAAGAAATGCAACATTCAAAAGCACCAAACGCCAAACCACTTTCACAGAAGAACGAAGATATGGTTGCTAAATTTTTTTTACCATATTAAAAAAAACCCAACTTACTCCATCATTTTGCACATAATTTCCAGCTCCAATACATTTTAATAAACTTACACTAACCACTACCCGAAGCTAGACGTACCCTTTAACAATAATTATAAGAAATGTTTTATGAATGCAACAGAATGGCACCACAAGGGTCAGGGTCAGAGAGGCTAAAAACACCCTCCAGTCCTGATGGTGTATTCAGCACCCAGCTACCGCGATAATATTTGCGGAAGTCATGGCACCCGACTTCAAGCATAATCCAGAACTGGATATCAAGACCACATACATCAGTCCATATCTAGAAACTCCATTCTCTTTCTCATTGTACCTTTAAGATCTGTAGCCTCCCTTTCCGCCTTCTGTGCCTGATGAATGTCAAGAAAACCACAGAGCAAAGAGATTGTAAAGGCCAAGACTATTTGTAATGAAACAGGAAAAGTTTATTAGCCATGTGCACGATCAAAGCACTGATACAAACTAAATCAATACCTATGGCCATCTTTCTAATAACCAAGCTCATACTTGAGAATAGAATATGATAGAAGCTCATCTTGATTTGACTTTTAAAAAATATCATCATCCACAATGGAGCAACTTGTTCAAGTGGGTGGACCTAAAAGTTAAATAAAACTACAACTGGATTTCATAATGAATAATAAATGTTTTTTCTTTTTTCTTATTCCCCTCAATCCTTATCAGTGGTCTTTGAAACCAGTAGTCAGACATCCACATACATGGTATACTAGCTACACGTCTACTGACAGCAAGTATGGATGCATTTCTGCCAGTTTACTGGCCACAGAACTGAAAGTAGTGAAATCATTATGCACTAACGTGGGAACTGATACAGAATGGAAACAACAATTACACCTACCCTTTTAATCTCTGCTGCAGACACCTGAGTCATGTGTGAAGGAAGTTCCTCTTTGTCCATGTCCTGATAAATTAAATCAAAATCATGCAAACACACAATAGAAGATGAATTAAGGATTTTAAAGTAACATTCTCAACAGAAAGTAGGTAATGCTATTGAGTATACATACAAGTTCACCGATTAAAACAACATTTTCTCCCCGGATTACATATAAGCCCAATGGGATATCACAGTAAAGATCACCGACAATAACACGTTCACAAGCACCTTCAAGAACAGCATTGGCTACAGAGAAGAGAGAGAGAAAACTGTGTTAAGTTGATGGTTCCTTAATGCCTCAGCTGGGCAACTATTGAATGTTGTAAAAACAGAAAACTACCAAATTGATCAAAAGACCGTAGAGTCCCCATTAGTTTTCGACCATCCCGTAGCAGCACAAGGAGTTTCTCTGATAAAATATGAATACAATTCAGCAAACAATACATAAAACTAGAACTGCTAACTCATTCAGCTGGTTCACAACACATATAACCAAATATAAAACTCCGCTTCATATTAGTTCAAGAAACAACAGAACCCAATTCTATTTTTGAGGGGAGGTGCACTAGCGAAGATAAAGGGGATGACATAATAACCACAGTTTACATGAAATAAGCTTCTTTACAACACAACAACCTTTCGTATAGTACTAGTCAATGTCCAAATTAAAATGATGTGCCATGATGCAGCAGCAATCAAGTGCTTCAAGCGAATTAAGTCACTTTGAGCAACCAAAATGCTGCATGTTTTCTCCTTGTTACAAGAGACCAATACATATAAATGCAGTGAAATGAAAACCCATAAATGGAAATACCTCTGAATTAACAATATTATCTCAACAGTAGCAAAACC
This sequence comes from Marsdenia floribunda, assembly GCA_035583425.1. Classification (NCBI taxonomy): domain Eukaryota; kingdom Viridiplantae; phylum Streptophyta; class Magnoliopsida; order Gentianales; family Apocynaceae; genus Marsdenia; species Marsdenia floribunda. The sequence continues at coordinate 9,078,860 of JAXGGT010000162.1, read as the reverse complement.
TAAAGATACTAGTTCTCTTATAGTCATCAAGAGTACTTAGCCATAATGAATAAATGTGTATATAACAAAAGAATGTGCCAGGTTTTGTCTCATTTTAAAAGACAATAGTTCGTTCTGGCAAAACAGAAGACTAAGTAACACTATCTCCTTTTGTCCCTGAGACTCCCAAGATCAGATGCCCTAAAGATTAAACATCAGTAAGTAATGGACCAGTCAAAAAAGGTTATTCCTTGGACAAACTATGCAAGGTGATTCTTCCACCATCACCAAGGAAGTAACTGTAATTTGTAAATTACACGAGCATAACACAAGTCAAAAATACTTGAACCCAATAAATCAAGATTTGCTGCACTCGGAATGCATCGAAAACAATAAATTCAATCCTTTGAATGTAATACATTCTTGAATATATACTCTAATGAGAAGCTTTAGCTGCAAGTTCATCTCTTTCAACAAAAAAAGCCCATTAAATAAACAGGTACCAAGGACAAAGCTAATTATGCCATGGATAGAGGAAACGAAACTAATTTACGCCGCGAGAAATAATCTCCTGAATGACGCGAAAACGAATCCAGGCAGAATATGCAGTTTTGGATAAAAGTTAGCCAATTGTAGCAAAGAATAGCGAGTAAGAGTAAATGATCAAGAAACATAAAAATAAAATAAAAACTTACTGTCAAGATAGCTGGCGAGAGAAGTAGATAGATAGATATCTTCCGGGCCTGCCCAAGACATAGCTAAGGAGTTCACAGTTCAACTTTTTCGGTATCCCAAAAATCACCGAAAAATTCTCAGAGTTCAATTCAAATTGCATTGGCAGCTAAGATTCACCTTCTCGGATTGGCCTGTCACCACCCGTTCCAATCCTTTACCAATCCCAACCAAATAACTTCAAAATGAAAAAACTTAGAACATGATTTTATACTATAAGTAGAACGAAAAACACCCAACAACAAAAAACCCTAACCAATAAGAAACTTAAGAAATTGTTGTGATGAAATAGTTGACTCCTACGAGTTATGGGTCGTTTCGTATTCAGATCTGGTGAACAAAAATAAAAAACCCTAATTAAGAGTTGGGCCTATCCCCAAATCTGGGGTTGAGCCACATATAATGCCCGAGAGAGAAGAAAAAAAAAAAAAAATTGAAAAGAAGAAGAATAAAAGGAAAGGGAAGGGGGTCCTTGGCGATTGAAGAGCTCTCCCTTTTCCCACCTTTCTACTTTTATTATTTTTGCAAATGGATCCTTGTCTTTTAGACTTATTTCATTCAGACATTTGAACACATCTCGTACATTCCTTTTATTTTATTTTATTTTTCGAGTTTGGTGTTCAGGTAATATTCGACTAATCTGGACTGGGATTATACAGGATAAACCTGACATGCAACATTTGTTGCAAACAGAGGGTGTCGAACTTGCGACCATTTAGTACGCAGAAGAGCACTTGACACATCTCCTACATTCCACTGTATCTCCTTGTCTCCTTAATCGTCATTTTCACACGTGTTAATTCGTGTGAATGTACTAATAAAAATTATGAATATATTTATAACAAGGAAAAATAACAACATTAATATTGAACTAGAGAACTTTTTAATTACTAAATTAATTAAAACTTTTGCAGGAAAAGATTAAAAAAAAAAGAAAAAAAAAAAAAAAATCTCTATTCAGTGTCTGAGGCAAACTACACAAGTTACATAACATGGAATTGTGCCCGTTTTCAAAGGTACAACCATGAAAAAAGTGAGGAAGGATATTCCTCAAAAGAAATTAAGGAGCTGCTTCAGTAGTTGTACGTACATTTCATGATGCCCAGTTCATTGATTATATATTATTTGTATCTTTTCCATTTTCCTTTTGCAGTTCAGATCCCAATGGGTAATATATATATATTCTCTTTCATGTGTGATTCTCGATTCACCTCTTTCTTATTCCTTCCTTCCAAGAGGAGAAAAAAAAGGGGGGTTTTCTTCTTTGTTTCTACATTCCAAGCAATTGTTTAGAATGCAAAGGAATCGGCGCTCAATCTAAATCTAGAACAATATCTGCAAACAAGAAAATCATTGGATGCCGTGAATATTATATATGCAGATTGTAATTTCGTAATAATGGACAACAGCTAGCAATAATGATATATATATATATATGTAATTACTTACATTCAGAATCAGTCTTGACCCATTTACATCCTTCACGTTTTTTCTCCTGTGATTCGTCTTCGGCGTCCTTTACTGTCTTTGTACCATGTCTGTCCTCCAAGTATCTCTTCATGGATGATGCTCGAGAAGCATTTTGTGGATATAGTTTCTTGGAAAGCATTGTCCTCAAAAGCTGTAATGAAGGATCATGATCGTAAGAAGTATTAGAAGAAAAGTATATATACTCCAAAGCGTCGTCGTAATGAAATCAAGAACTATATGTGTAGAGGTTTTAAGTGTAAATCACTGTGATGATATCAAGAGGATGAACTGCCACCCTTTCATATAATTTAATCAGAGTCTAATTAAGTAGGGGTTAGAAGTTGACACAGGTTTCCTTAAATGGGTGCCCTCGGTTAAAAAGGATTTTTTTTTTTTTTTTTTTAAATGATGAGAAAGTAATAATCAATGACATGATTACGTACCTTCTCCATTCTTGATTCTTGAAATGTATCTCGCAAGCTAGGAGTTGGTGCAAATCCGCCTCTGCAAACAAACATTTTCTTGAGTAAGAAGGAAATGGATTTCTTTCCAATGGCTTTCTTCTTGTTTTCCATGCAAACTTCCTTGCATCTTCCAATGATAACCCTAATTGTTCGATCGATGTCTTCTTCGTCTTTATCATCAGAATAGGTGCTAAACCTGTTAGAAATTGTACGATCCACTTCCAAGCTTGACGGGCAGTTCAGGAATCTATCCAAAGGTAGATCAGCATTTTCTGCTGCTTCCGCTAATTTTGAAGCTGCTGGCTTCCTCTTTAAAAGCTTTGTCAACTCTTTCTGTAGTTGTCCAACTTCTTCAGGTGTAAATTCTGTTAAATCAGGAGAAGATGATGAACTTTCCTCTCCTTCCTCAACGATTTCGTTTTCTGTTTGCAATTGTAGTTTGCTATCTCTATTTTCTTGCAGATCCGTGTTGCCGAATGTTCCAATTGTGAGCAGTCCACGGGACCAGTCATTGTTTTCCTCCACGGGAAGTTCTTGTTTTGCATGATCTGCACCAACAATCAAACAACCTATTATTAAATATCGTAAATCTCTGATATTTCATGTTTGGATGAGATACTGCTCGCAAATAAAAGCTTTTAATTTAGTAAGTTTACATCAGTTTAGATGATTGAAGACTTCGATTAATTATCTGCAATCCCATTGGTACGAAGGATCATCAACATTAGATGGGAAGAAGAAACTTTTTTCGTCTGAACCTGTTTAATCTACACCGTGGACACATTCCAACACATTACAAGTTCCCATGAATCGATATATCCCTTTGTTTGAAGGGGAAGAACCATTAAAGTAAATAAAGGTTGCCAACTAGTTAAATTTTATGGGAGACTGCATCCATGTGAAACAAACACTCCACGATCTAGCAAAAGGGAACTTACGCCTTTGCTCCAGGAAGTATGTAGTTAACTTGCTATGTCATGGAACTTAAAGTTTTGGGTCTACGAGATTGTTTGAATTCGGACCTATTCTAATAAGTTGAATCGATTAAGAAATCAGAAAAAGAGGAAGTAATCAGTTCTAAAATTTAAAGAATTCTAAGTAATGTTTCCAAAGTTGAGGAATAAAAAAATTGCACTCCATGATGATATATAGAAGTAATACTGAATAGGAAATGCAGTTTTTCCATGCGTAGTTTCTGTACAATCCTGCTATGTTAAGTGAATTCTAGTAAATATCCCAGGTCAGAAAATGCCATATATACATGCATGCTTCATTTACATGGACTATGTTAACTTGCTGGAATGAGACATGAAATCGGAGGGGAATAGAGAATGAGAAAGTAGAAAAACACTCACATGCAGCGGGAACTTGAGAAACATGAGGAACTGCACCGGACTTTCTGTTTCCTTGTCCGCCAGTGAACTTGTTTTGCATCCAGTTGAAGAACTGCAAAAGTAAACCATGCATGTCGACGTTAAAAGAAAGTAAAAAAAAAAAATTATAAAAAAAAAAAAAAGGAAAGTGATCATCTTATAGAACCAGAATAACTCCATAACCATCTCCTTTTTTAAATTTCTTCCAATTTCTTATTTTCTCAGGTCTCTCACCTTCATTTGCAAATTAATCAAGAACCAAGTATCCCTTCAAATCTTCAATAAAACAGCTACTGTGTTGTACCAAGAGTGGAAGCTGGTACTACTGGTGGCAAAGAATGTAGTGAAATGTTGAGAATCAGATCTCAGAAGCCAATGAGAATTGAGCTTTGGAGGTAATAAATAGAGAGAGAGAGAGAGAGAGAGATTAAAAAAAACAAAAAGAACCAAAGCCAACCTGAACAAGTTTCTAATTGGTTCAAGTTCCTAAAGCGTGTAGTTTTGACGATACAACTCTTCTTTCCCACACCTATATGTCCATGGGAAAGATACACAGAATCAAGGAGGATCCAACCATTCTACTGATCTGTTCTGTCAACCTTTTAATAGCCCCCACCCCCCACATCCATGATCATGACTCTGCTTCTCAACCACAACAGATACACAACATTCCCAACTCCCAAACTTATTTAAATTTAGTAGTATTATATATATATATATAATAATTGTTGTGCTAGCAGATATTAATTAATCTTTGTTTTGTGTAATCTAACTGGGAATTGGTGAGTAATTTGCGGGTGAACTTGTGATCATAAGTTGTTAATCAGCATCCGTGGCAGTGCTTTAATCCGTTCGATTATAAAATGATATGATTAGATCAGTGAATCAATCTCCAAGAAAAGCTATGCCATGGTCCTCAATATGACACGAGTTCAAGGCCTACAACATTGTTACGCTACGGCTCTAATGACCGCTAATTACCCTTAACAACAAATATCTTTCCAACAAAAATGGGTGCAGTATGAATTAACTTAATTAGCAGGATGCTTATGACAAATTTGCACGTACTTATTAAAGAATTTTTTTATTTTTTTTATGAAAAATATTAGTTTATATGTGTGACTCTAATTTTTAAAATGCAAAATGTTTGTCATTCTATTAGGGAAATGTTCAATTGTTGAATATTATTAGTGTTAGGAAAATTTCATATTTTAGTCCTATAACTATTTTCGTTTCCTGAACTTGGTCCTAAATCTTAAAAAATCTAGAACTTGGTCCTATAACTATTTTCGTTTTTTAAATTTGGTCCGAAATCTTTAAAAAATCTAGAACTTAGTCCTATAACTATTTTTGTTTTCTTAACTTGATCCTTTCGACCAAATTTGAGAGAATTTTTTGTCGTTTAAATCACTTGAAAAGTAATGAGAAAAAACATAATATTCTACCTCTTGTCATGAAATGTCCTTATAAGACTAAGTATGTGCTTTTTACGTGACTTAAACGACAAAAAAATCCCGTAAACTTGGTTGAAAGGACCAAATTTAAGAAAAAAAAATAGTTATAGGATCAAGTTCTAAATTTTTTAAGATTTAAGACCAAGTTTAAGGAACGAAAATAGTTATAAGATCAAAACAGGAAATTTTCCATTACTGTTATAAACAAATACTATTTAGATTTTGACCTACTGTTAGCAAAGAAACAAAAAGTTATACTGTTTGGGGACCATAAATATTAAAGAAGGAAAAGTCTATTTAGTCCTTAAACTTTGAGTTATTCATGTTTTCATCTTTATTAACTTTTTTTTTTTTTTTTGTTAATACAATCTCTAATCTTTTCACATAATACTAATTTAATTATTTTTATGTTTTTTTGTCATGTAATAAGACAATATTAACAATATATGACTGTATTGATTAAAAAAAAAATTATTAAATATAAAAACATAAAATATCCTAACAAAAAAAAAAAAAAAAAGTAGGAGAAATATTGTGACTAATAATCTCTAGCCTAAGCAATGCAATCACTACAAAGAAATTGTCAAAATAACCTTGTATGCCTTTTCTCTTATCTAAATAAATTATCAAGGGAAAGATACCCTGCAAGCATTTAATAAAGATTGACGACAAATCATGAGATGTGACGTGATGGTTGCTTACCTCGTCCCTTAACTTTGATGTTGGGAGTTCGAATCCCTTCCATGGGAATGAAACACATCTCATGGTCAGTTATTTATCTCTCATTACTCGCAACGAAAGAGATTAATCACTACTATTAGTGGTAGATAGTTAAGAAAAAAAAAAAAAAAGAAAAAAAAAAAGGATCGAGGACAAAAAGAATATATATTTGGTACTACCTACTGCTGACTTAGGATATGCTAAAATCAGATTGTCAAGAAGAACGGTGACATTCATCCATTTCCAAAATTTGAATGTCTTAGGATCTTGTAACAACCTCTTTGAAACCTCAAAAACAGTTCGACCCCTAAATTCCAAATGTTTCCAAGTCAAGTTTTTCGCTTGCAACTTGTCACACTTTTTTATTTTTTATTTTTTTCCCCCCAAAAGGAAAAATTTTAAATATATAATATGTATATTTCAATAAGTTTGTTCAAGCATTTTTCTATAAAATTTTAAATATTAAAAAAAAAAAAAAAAAAAAAAAAAGGCACTTACCTAATAGACTTGAGGAGAATGATTTAACCCTAAGAAAAGGGGTAGTAGCTCACGCTTGAAAATTTTCAAAATATAATAGTACTAATAATCAAGAATTAACTCTAAGGCAGGTGAGTTGGTAAAGTGCTCTCCTAACTTAAGTAAGATCGCACGATTAAAATCGCACTCACGTATGCAGCCGTTTAAAAATTTAGAGTTAAAGTTTACCTCCTGCAAGGGATCTACCCGACTCGAGCGAGGATTAGTGGATATAGTTTAAAAGTACTGTCCATAATTGGAATTCATTCAGAACACCTCGTACACTAAGCAAAAAAAAAAATAGTAATATCTCAGACTCTTTCGGCTCAAATTAATTTACTCAGGGAGACCTAATAGTGCGAAAATATCTAGAAATATGAAATACTCAGGTGAGATTACCCTTACACTTCTTGGCAAGATAAGAGAAAGGGGAGATTCAACTCCTAAACCTCTTGACAAGCCAAAGTCTAAGAGAAGAAATCTAATCAACATACCAAATTCCTCGAAAAAAAAATCAAGAGTTGTATGGGTTACTTTCTTTCAGAGAACAAAAAAAAAATTGTATGGGCTACGTGTCACGACAGGATAAAATTCATGATGAGGTGTCGGACCAACACGTGTACCTAAGGGGTCGGGTTGACTTTGCATTCAGAATACTGAATTGAGGCCAGAGAACGACAAATCTCTTTGGTTTTTGTACACGGCCATCGCTCTACTCACCCTGACGAAACTTTTGCCACTCTTAACAAAAACGCATTTAGAGATTAAATTTAGAATAATTTCCAATCTAAAATAAAATATTAAATCTAAAATTATTATTACTACATAAATTAGAACCATCATAACAGTACTAACAAAATATTATTCAACTTTTGAATCCTTTTATAAAAAAAAAAATAATTAATAATAATTACTTCAAAAAAAAGAAAAAAAAAAAATCAAATTGTCTAGTAAAATAAAATGCTGCTAATATAAATTTAAACACAAGGAGAGATTCTGATTGGATATGCTGGGGGGTGGATCTTATTTTCCAGTAAAGAAAGTTAAATTCAGAGAAATAAAAAGTCATCAATAGCATTTCTAATATCGCTGGACATAATTGATTTACGATTCCAGAGAAGAATGTTGAGTTAATCTAAGTCATTTGATTGGTGGAAGAAATTTGTGCCCCGAAACCTCTAGACATTTTAACATGTGATCATATGCTATTTCCGCACAAGGTGCACAAGCAAATACCACTTCCTACCAGTAGCAGTAGCAGTAGCAGTAGCACTGCATTAAAATCCAATGGCCATATTATTTATATATATATAAGCGAATTACTTTAGTTAAAAGAACAGTAGATTTAATTATAATTTTAATATATAATATCTTTGGTGAATACCTAGTTTGTTTAATAATTTTATTGTTATTTGTTTCTCTTTTTTTAATTTATTATTTAGAATTTTTTTTCCACTATAATATGTTTAAATGACTCTAAATTCTTGATATCCTACCATCAAAAAAAAAAAAAAACTAGGGAGTATAAACCAACTAAAATCAAATCAATTAACTAGTAAACCAACTCGTCTAATGTTGACCAAATTTACCTAATTATTCCATATATAAGTCCATAAGAATTAAGTTAAAATTCTTAACATTTTCATATATACCTCCAACAATTAAGACATTGTTCTATAGTTAGATATTTTAAACAATTAACATCTTCAATTGTACACTCTTTATTATCTGTGTAATTTTTTTTATTAGAATTCAAAACATATTTTCAAAATTAACACTTAAGATATTAATTGAGTGTAATAAAATATTTCCAATCATTTTAAACTATAGACTACGTAACCCATAAAAAACAAGTTATAATAATTATTAATACATAATTGGAGAAAAGAGGGGGGAAAAAAAAAAGAAAGAAAGAGAATATCAATATGCTAGACATAATTAAAGTCAAAATAATTTACTTTGCTTGATAGTTCTGCAATTTGTAAGTTAGTACTCCCTTCGTTTTTTTTTTTTTTTTTTTTTTAATTTTTATTTTGAAAAAAAAAAAAAAATAAAAAAAAAAAAATAAAAAAAAAAAAAAAAAAAAAAAAATATCTTTTAATTAAAAAGACTACATTATTCTTTAATTTTACTTCCTTCAATAAAAATAATTACTCCCTCTAACTTTTTTTTTTTTCACTTCTCACATTAAAAAATTAAGATACATTTATTAATCTTTTTCACTTAATACCCCCATAATTAATATTTTACAATTTATACTTATTTTAATTGTTCTTATTAAAGAAAATAAAATCAAAAAATATTTAAAACTTTTTTTTTTTGCAAGAGCGTGTTTTCTTATCAAGTAAAAAAAACTAAAAGAGTAATAATAATTAATTGTAAAACATTGAGTAAAAGAGCATTAAAAAAACATTAGTAAATACACTTTAATTTTTTAATGTAATAAATAAAAAAAAAAATTAATTACTTGCGACAAGCTAAATTACAATTAATTAAAAATAATTAACTTGTAGAATTCTTATACTCCAAGCTTCTTAAACATAAAATGGGCATAAATCGCATTTAAATTCCACGTAAACTTCATTGCGCATAAATGTTATTACAAAACAAATATGTGAGGAGTAGAATAAAGAAGCCGTTTCCCTAAATATGGTTCCAACTATTTTCTTTTTGTAGTCCAAATTCTTTATAATAAAACAGTTGGCTTGACAATTATACGAAATAACGTGATGCTGCAGTACCTAATATTAACAAATAGGCGGACTAATGCGTACTAATCGATAAGAATATTGGATTATCAAATTGTTATAGTTTTGACATTTGTCTACTATAGGATAATGTTTTGTAATTTCGTCCATTATAAGAATGTGACTGTAAACTTGAATAAATTGAAATCCTTTTAGTTGTTTTTTAAAAATAATAACAATAATAAATAAATACACGCAAAAAAGTGCATCTAGAACAGAAAATAAGCCTGGTGACAACTAGGCAACACATATAAAAACCAATGCGTAGGGCTAGCCTGAAACTGGGTTCCCAAATTTTTTGTTTTCTTTCTCCGGAAATTATCAATAAGAAAGATGAAACTGAACCATATTGTGGTAATAAGGAATAGGGGGGAACGAGAAAAGGGCGCCAGCCAACTCGTCACCAAGTAAATCGAGGAGCTTCTTTATTCATTAAAGCATGAAAGATATTGTAGAAATTCCTCGAGATGCATGTCAGAGAAGTTACAAGAAAAGGAAGATGGGGGAAGGAAATGTAGCAGAATGCAAAAGAAACTCTCCTATCAAGACAGTAACTTTTTATAAATACAAAAAAGAAAGAAGAAAGGCCATGTGAGGGAGTACAACCACTAGATGTCTAGAATTCTGGAATCCAACCGATATTTTGCACTGACAATCGAGACTTGCCAAATGAGGAATGTACAGGTCTTGCTATAATTAATCTAAGAAGCTATGTGATGTGGACCTCTATCCTCCATAAAGTTGCGCCTATTATTCTTTAATTTTGACTAGCTCGTCTTTTATTGGATCTTCACAAGTGGAGTATATTTTTATCAAAGCTCTTGATTATCTGAAACCTAATCCCTCCAAACATCTGGAATTACGAAAAGACCCCAAGTCATTATAATTTCTTCAGAAGTTATCTAATAGAGGAAAAGCAGCAGTAGTCTGTACTATAGTGAATGAAGAAAAAGTGCAACACACCAATTATAAAAGAGAAAAAGAATAACTCATTCCCCAATTATATTCACCATTGGAACAATACATATATAACAACCATTCTCATAAACAGCTTCATAATTTGATGTTCATGATGATTAACTAAATTAGGTTTTATGAATAATGAAAACATGTCTTCAGAAAAATGAAGTATATATTATCTGTCTAGGCTGAAAAAATAAAACTGCAATCTACGTAAAACAAAAGCTGATTGCTCTGAAAACACGAAATATAAATTATAGATTATAGGCCTGTAAGAAAAGGATCTACAAACTCTGCCATAAGTCCACTGATAGGCTAAAACAGCATAAAAAAGTTTAGGCCTCTTTTGTAATGATATATGTGTATCAACCAGAGGGTGAAAATCTTATCAGAAAAATAGGTGATCTCCACAGTTCATTCTGCTTGCATATTATGTCCTTTTGTGAAATTTCAACTTAAAATGCTATAAGCCTCATGATTATGAACCTTCCCCTTTCTCTAAGAGTATATCCTAAGTATTTAAGATTTCAAGTACTGTCCCATACAATACAATTGGATAGTGGTAGCATTAGGACTGCCCAGCTAATGGTAGGTCATTTTCACCAATGTCAAATATGGGTTTTGCACAGGAATGGGGATGCAGAACAACAATAATATATGCTCAGAACTCAGAAAAACTTGCTAAAAATCAACATAGCCTAACAAATGATAGTGAAAATCATATATATATAACTTGAGTTCCTATTAACTTATCATTTAAACTGTCCCCTGGTGTGGATGGGGGATATAGAGGTCTGAAAATGCCACATTCTAAACAACGAAACAAAAGTCGCCCAAAAGGTTCAATATGAAATTGTTTTGTACAAAAGTAACCTTATTATCTTTCAGAGTCTTAGTTGACTTGAATGAATAAGCAAGTTATTAAACAACTGGGATGTCCCAGTCACTGAGCAGCAGATCCATGCATCAAAGATTTACCTTGCAAATAATCTAATAATGACAATTTTTAACTATCAAATTGTTGGGTTACTAAACTCTGTTAAAAGACTTTGATATATAAATGATGAGAAAAAAGAGACAACACAATATTTAACGTGAAAAACCCTATCAAAGAAAAACCACAGGACCAACTCCGAATAATTTCATTATCAATGAAAGGCACGTACAATGATTCATGTGCACTTAACAATTTTGACATATCCAAAATTGTAAGAAAACGCTCTAGAGCTTTCTTCTCCACGTGCACATCTCCTAACTAACTCATGACCCAATCTAGAGAGATATACTCTATCTATTTATAAATAGATAACATCCTATAACTTTTGACTTCTAATTACTGTGGGACTGTAGATATAGTTATCTAATGATATCATTAACAATTCTATTACAATTAGAACTCTAAACACGTTATATCTTTAAATCCTATTAAGAATGCAAGACAAAAAACCCTAACAATCTCCACCTTGGATTGCATTCTGAGTTAGCATTCTGTCTTTAAACTTCAACTTGCCGCAAGATTTCTCCTCACAACTTGTACATGACTATCTTCATATTTTTCTCGCTTCATTCGGATCTCCTAGCCATGTGTGATTTCCAAAATTCCACCTTAAGCGAACAACCCCACAACTATTGGAATTCTCTTGGCCCAAAGATATTTAATTTTCCACGACTTTAGGACAAAATCACACCACCTAAAGTTCACCAATTAAATATCTGCAAAACAAGATCGAAAAAAATAAAACAAATATCCATATATAGAGATTGTGAGGAAATCTCTACATATAATCACATTATCTTACCACCATAGATCTACCTGCTTAATTCAGATCCACCTTCAGGGTACATAACTTGTTCAATAATGGTGTAAAATCATGTACATAATTAATTGTGTTTACCAATCTCTTACCAAACTCAAAATGCATGTCAATAAAATCCTATTGACTGATATCTCTTCCCAAAGAGATATTTCTTAATCACCATTAAACTCTCTTTTATTCACATTCCCAAGAATAACAATAAGCAACCTTTCTTCCTATCAAATGCCCAATGATGATAATCAAGCTCCACCCTGGCTTTGATATCATCGATTTGGTTCAACCTCGTTAAACTTCAAATAAACCTGACTCCACCTAGCTCTCTGTCTATCATACTCCACCTAACTCTAATTGCTCCACCTACAATCACTTAGCCTGGGACTACTCCACCTAGTTTCGAAATATGGCACTTTGATAGCTCCATAACCTAGTGCTCTGATATCACTATGATGAGAGAATATGACAATTAAAGGAAAGTTTGATTTACCAATATCTCTCCAACTTGTAAGAATATCCGTCAAATCATCTGGTACCGCCGTTATCAACCAACGGGACACGCTGCCTGACCACCACAATATCAAGAAGACTTTCGACACAAGGAACCAAACATAAATCTGAGGGCCTCCCACACAACGCAATCCACATCATTGAACTATCAACTCTGATACCACTTGTTAAGTTGCTAAGCTCTATTAAAAGACTCTGATACCAATCAATAGAGATATAAATGATGAGAAAAAAGAGACAACACAATATTTAACGTGGAAAACCCTATCAGAGAAAAACCACGGGACCAACTCCGAATAATTTCATTATCAATGAAAGGCAAATACAATAATTCATGTACACTTAACAATTTTAACATATCCAAAATTGTAAAAAAACTCTCCAGAGTTTTCTTCTCTACGTGCACATCCCCTAACTAACTTACACCCACAAAATCCATTAGGATCTATCAAAACAAAGTTATGACCCAATCTAGAGAGATACACACTCTATCTATTTATAGATAGATGACATCCTACAACTTTTGACTTTTAATTACTGTGGGACTGTAGATATAGTTATCTAATGACATCATTAACAATTCTATTACAATTAGAACTCTAAACATGTCATATCTTTGAATCTTATTAGGAATGCAAGACAAAAAACTCTAACAATGACAGAAGAAAGCCATAATTAATCTATACGACCATTTAACATAATCAGTGCACGAGCACTTTGAAGGAGTGACGACTAAGGTTCTGCATATTAAGGTAAGAGGGGATGGCTGTAAATGTTGGTTGATCCTATATTTCATTATAGTTCTATGATTCAGATTATCCTTTCCAATTTGATCCCTTTGAATTCCATATTCGAAGTTGTGATCGGATCTATTCATTAAAAAGAATCGATTCATTTCAGATGTACAATATAGAGAAGGCAGCAGCAGGAGAAGCAGCCCAGCTTACCCAAATTAGAGTTTATTTTGCTTCTGTTATTTTTTATTTTTTTTTCCTGTTTCCTCCACTGGTTAGATTTTTATTCAGCAGAATCCTTCATTTGGTTAAACTCCAATCCTTCAGGATTTCTTCCCTTGTTATTAGTAAGTTGTGAGTATCTGATAAAGGGTAAGTCGTTATTCTCATGTCTAGTTAGCTCTAGAAGGGACTATGTTCAAGGATGAGCCTGTCTTTCCAAATTCACTATAGGTCACAAGAAGGGTCCTACCATGCTTAAACATGTGACTAGGTCCTAGGCTAAGGCACATAACATGAAGAGACAGAAGACAAGAATCCACTCAATATCATGTATAGAAATAAATTCTGGAAATTAGCCAGAACATTTTACACTTCCATTTAAAGTTAGAACACAGATGAATATTCTTTTACATAATTTTGCCCATGCATGAGTATACAAGCATGCAAGTGTCTGCTAAATAGATTTTATAACCTTTTTAAGTAATCAACAAGACAAGCTTTATAGAAGAATTGAAGAAGCAAAGACAGTTGGAAAATTTTGTAAGAATCAAATTAGAATTCCACCTGTAGCCTGTAGCAAAAGATGTCCAACAGATACCAAATCATCTCAAATTTCCTGTAGAAAAGTAGCTTGATTACAACATCTATGGTGGAATTATTCTGCTTTTCACTATTTGGGGCATCACAACTCATCATGTTCTGAAATAAATCCTGTAGTAGAAAAAGGAAGAGTTATGTGATCCTCAAACAATCAAGGAAGTGTTTCACCAGTTATTTCAAGTCTCTCGAAAAGTATAAGTTAAAGAAAGACCGTATACCATTTTTTTTTTTTTTCTTTTCTTATACTTTTAGCTGCAATGTCATATTTAGAAATTGTGTAAAGTTCTAAAAAGGAGAAGCATAGAACATGTAGAAAGAGGTCTTGAGTTCAAGGAATAATGCTACTGATTGGCACTTTATTCAACTTGTTTCCATTGGTTTTCAATCTAATATCCCCGTTCTACGAAAAGAGTTTCAGTTATCCTTCTGTTTAATCTTGCTTTCCCCAGTCCTTCGATCAATGGTTATCCTGGTTGTGGATACATCTATCTTTCGAGCACAAACATTTAATTATACCCTCTAATCCCAAATTAATCTTCATCAAATTTATTTTATTTGCTGTAAATCCTATATCATTTATTTCATGAGGAATAATATAGGTACTCTTGATATTCATTTTTATTTACCACAATTTGGGAATATAGATCCTTTCAGAAAGCTCTAAACCTACAGACCATTTATAAAATAATTAGGAAAAAAAAACCCAAGATACTCTTTTCTAGATTTTCTCAATATTAAATATTCTGATTTCTAAGTATTAGATATTGGAAATCATAAAAGGATAGAATAAGGCAAGGGTATGATGGAAAAAGTTGTGACCCCAATCTAGAAAATATTTAGATTCCAGCTAATAGAGACACTATATCTTCAGTATGATTAATTCTTAACAAATTAGTGTTTGCAATATGTAAGGGGCACTCTAGTTATGTATGAAATCCTTGATTAATAATAAGATCAATAACTGACTTAAAATCCCAAAGATATATAGACTTATGGACTTAGTTGCTATTCCTAAATTTCGTCAAAATAAAAAAGGAGATGAATATAACTAGGTAGACCATGTGCTTAATTAGCATATAAAATTGTATGATTGGTTGGATGCTGTCTTGATTTCATAAGGACAAAAGTATTTTTAGAGGGAAAATAACTCAAATTGTCACTGGTAAAAAAAAGGGAAAAAAAAATTAAAATAAGGAAGCTAGGAGTTAAAGAAAAGCTTCATTTGACCTGTTGATGACTTTGTAGCAAAAAACAATATCTCTCTAGCAGCAGATTGAGGTGAATCCGACCCATGGACACAATTTATTTGTAAATCCAGGCCACACATGGCTCTAAGACTTCAGATGAGAAAAGACCAATTCAAAATAGATTTTATCAACAATGTGTGTAAAATATCGACTGAAATTGACTAGAAACAATAACTGGCTCAAGATAACACAAGGAAGAAGGAAACGATTAACCTCTGAGGATGAGTAACCTTTGCTACGGATGCATCAGTTGGTCCAATTAAAGTACGCCAATCAGCAATCGCATTAGCCTTCTCCAAAACCATAATCAGCACTGGACCACTTATCAACAAAAAAGTACATATCTTAGCGAGATGCAGATGATACAGAAGAAAGGGGAGAAATTCTATCATATTTTGATATCCTATGGGCTCAAATTTATCTGCTATCTCATTCTAGGAATATTCAGATGAAAACAAGCAGATAATCATGTACATTACAGACCAACAATTATGAGAAAATACAAAGTCTTAATTGTCATGCCTTTGGATTTGAATTAAAGAATGGAGCCAGTTGTTTGTTACAAATCTGATTTAGAGAACTTTTGTAGTCTTTCCTAAATCCACAAAGAAAGTGAGAAAAAAATTATCTATACTGGTAAAAGAAATCCAATTCGATAACCATTGCCCATCGAGTTGAGATTTACATTGTAGTGACCATAGAACTCCAAATTGCATCAAGAGTCAAGGGAGAAGTTTATGAGCAAGGAATGATACCAAAGAGAATTATATAACAAAACAGAAAGGCCAGAAAGTTGAGACAGTAAAGTATACCTCGTCATGTACTGGACAAGACTTGGAAAGAAGTTTCTTTCGGAGTGCTCAGCATAAAAGTTCCTCACCGTGTCTTCATCAAGCTGAACCACAACTTCTTTAGTAATGCTAAATCCAGAATCTAGAATAATTTTCTTTATGGCACTGGTATAGTTCCCAGAAACTCCATCTGGTTTAATAATAGCAAGAGTCTGCTCCTTTGCTGTAATTGGATTTGCTGAGTGCCTACAAATTTCAAAAACGTCACACGCAAATGATAGTGTCGAAACTCTCAGATTATGACAGTGCTTGTCAATAATACTGATCCATAACTAAAGTTTGATAGAATTCTGTACCGGAATAGAAACAAAATGTTACCGAAAATTTTCAAAATTGAAAGAGAAATAGAGAGAGAGAAAATGAACTACATCGTAACCAATAGCTAAAAAACAAATTGAAGATAACACTACAGAAAAGGCCAGAAACCCTAACTTTGCTCACCTGTGGGCAAGAGGCAGAACTGAGAACAGGAAACAAAAATAAATAATCTTATTTGTGATAGTCATGAACCACAGCGTCATTTGAAGCATAAAACTGCGAGAATTGGAGTTATATTATATCGGTAGCAAGTTAACAACGAACTATAATCAAACAGTACAAAGGAAGTTTTGGAGGACTGCAATGATCATATTAAACTAATATAAGGAAAAATGCAAAAAGGAGATCACTGATTCACCTGCGGTTGCCGGAGAACTTAATAGAATATTTCTTATCCTCGCAGCACCCGGAAATGCTTCGTTCGTGGGCGGGAAAACTGTAAAAGTGAAATCCCGTATTCTTGGGGAGTTGGTGTTTTTGCTTTGCCCGCTTAGGAGAATGTTTTTGTTTGTTTATTTATTTAAAATTCAGAATAATTTGTAGGAATTTTGTCAATTTGGCCCTCCAAACGAAAAAAAAAAAAAAAAAAAAAAAAAAACTTGTTGTTCAATCTACCTCTTTTACCTCCAAATTAATTAATTTTTATGAATATAAAATAGATAAAGGTATCTACATTAAAAAATAATAATAATTAAATAATATTTACTCAATTAAATTTAATTCGAATTTTGTATTTGAATTAGTATAAAATTTAAAATTTTTCATTTAAATTAAGTTTGAGTTATAGTTGCATTTAGAGTGAAATATATTGAAATATAATTTAAAGCATTGTCTGATAATACATGTCAATTTAATTAACCTCAAAAACTAATGTAATTAATTTAACTTTTGTTGAATTAATTTTTTAAAACACATAACGACATAAAAATAATTTTTCTTATCAATCTAAAAGATTAAAAATATTTTAATAATTTTATTTTAAAAAATTATAAATTGACTTAATAAAAGTTAACAGTGTTAATTTTTAGGTTAATTAAATTGACATGTATTTTAATTTAATTAGTTTTTTAGATAATGTTTTAAACAACCTCTAACATATGTCAAAGATTGGCTGACCAAAACTAAAAAACAAGTAAAACCTACTGATATATCTTTTCAAAGGGAAAAAAAGAAGAAGAGAGAAAATGTATTAGCAGTTTTAAGTGTGTATATACACATGAAGAGGATATATGGAAGCAGAAACCCCATTTTAGCCACTGCACGAGTCACAGAGTTCACAACAAAAGTTGATGCACTCACAACATGCAAGAGCAGTGCAAAGCTGTGCAGAAACAACTGCACACCGGTCATTAAGCTGACCACAAAACTGAATGAAACACATGCAACAACAACGATCGAGAACTCTGCTGCATAGGTTTGAAGCAACTTTCAGTATCATTTCTGAAGTTCCATGTAACTTGGGCTCTGCTGTTTCTGGAGGAAGGTTATCAATGGTAGCCTTCAAGCTACCAAATCCTGAACCAAGGCTATGTAGGATTACGATCTTCTTAAGACTCTTTTCACCCATCTGCACATCAGTGCATTCAAAACATGATATGTCAAGCAATATATTATGCAATAAAATGATTCACTCGATCAGTTACTCGCAGATCATGATCATGATCATGACCAAGCTTTATTGCTGGATAATTCACGTACCTCTGATACAGCATCTAGTTTGCTGGCTGGCTGCTGCTTTTTGGTCTCTACCAAAATCATGTTGGTGTACTCAGAAGGAACACCTGCCTGCAGGCTTATGGCTGCAATCTAGATATCGGAAATATATCCAGGAGGTTGTGATTGACACAGGAAGGAGCATAAGTTAATTTGGCGGATAACAGAATGAAAATTTTCCTTTTTTCAAAGTTTGCAACAGTAGTTAATTACTTGTAAATTAATTAATCCAAAACTAAATTCTGACAAGTAATGTTACTTGGATGCAGCTCTTAATTATGATGGAAAATGCAGAACAAACCTTCTCCTCTAGTTGTTTGCTTCCTGATAGCCAAGCATTGGCAGTAAGTACATCAATTTGTCTCTTTGCAAAGACCTGCAACAGAAATAATCATCAGGTCTCAAGTTCTTTCTTCCTAGTTAATTATTCTTAACAATTCTTTATATTGGTGAATCTAATAAAAATTCAAACTGAGTTTAAGCAGAGAACCAAAGTAGATGGTTCATCTGAGTTAACATGAATAGAAGAAAGAACTGTAAAGACCAAAGAAAGTAAAGGCAATCTGAAAGGAAATCCATGCTGCCAGAATACAGTTGTAAGAACTGAAAGATCCAGCTCTCTCCTTCCCCCAAGAGCTGTAATCCATTTTGAGGTGAACCTTGATGTCTATTAGCTTAAATCAAATGAGTTTAGTATGTTTTAACTTGAACCTTAAGTCAAAATTAAGCTTTTCCTATGCCATGCCCTACTTGAGACTAGCATTTCAAACATTTTAGGGAAATATGAATCACAATGAGAACAATTCTAATTAATGGGGCAGTTTTGCTGAGGTTGGATGAAGCATTACTCTTTCCACTGGGATATCCTTTCTATTCTGCACTGTTGCATTGATCGAAAATTTGCCCAAATCGGCCAAGGTACCTTCCACTTTAACTGTGTCAGGAAGCTTCCCAGCATATCTACCTGAAACAATCAATGGACTTCCAGATGATAGGTCTGGGAGATTCAATGGATACAACTGTAATGAAGAGACAAACAACCGTGTCAATGTCGTAGCAGACTAACATCAAACAAATGAACTGATGGTCCATTAGCATACATTAATTCATGCAAAGCACTAGGAAGCTTGAGCTTGTTGCTCAAATGAAAATGTTAAAAATCTCTTTCACATAAAAAGTGAAAAGCAAAAGCAAGAGAGAGCTGGAGTCAGATCATTTTACCTCAAGAGAATCAAGATCGCCAATAGAACTAATGCTTATGTCAGCAAGAATGATAGAAAATGCTTGGTTAAATAGTCTTTCCAGCCGAAAGTTAATTGAACCTGAAAACACGAGAAAAAAATTATTACAAGCAACATTAGATGGAAAATAAAGGGAAAGAACGTTGGGACGTCGCTTCTAAATATAATTTAAACAATAGGTGAAGTGTAGCAGAAGTAATTTAAATCCTTAATTAACTTTGTAATTTATTTCAATATGATTGCAAAGGCCAATGATAAAACTACTCAGAAGTGAAGGAAAAATATTAAGATACTGAAGCAAGAACTAAAACTCACCAACATCAAATGCAGCATCATAATAACCTCTCCCAATTTGAGCAAGTGCTTGCAAAAAGTAATGATTACAATATGAGCCTGATGAGGATAAAAGGTAAAAAATGATATCATACAATAATGAAAAAGGCGGAGAAAGTTTAAAGTTAAATGAGTTAAGGCTACAAATGTCCTGGAAGTCCAGATGAATCAATGAGATAAAGATCACGAGTTATACATTGACTGCCATACCAGGAAAACCAAATATGCGGCCAACATCAACATAATGATAATCACAATGAATACTAAGTGTACTTGAGGGCTGTGTGTGTTTCAGAATGCGTGCATTCTCAGCAATCAGTTCTATCACACCCAATAACCATCTAAACATGATCCAGTACCAGTAAATAATTCTCTTAATACTGGCTGCTCAACATGATCTACACTGGTAGATAATTGTAACTTGTGAAAGAAAGATCAAGCAAAACTGAACTGAAAATGGGTCTAACCAATTCCAAATGTGCAGATTCGAGGGGAACTCAGATCTCCTGCTGTCAGTTGACCTTTCACTAAATCACATATATCTTTTTCATCTTCAACAGTCCCATCGGTGATGAGAAACACTAAGGAAATTGAATCAGATGATTTTGGCATCAACTTTAGTGCCTGTAAGAAGAAACAATTAAAAAAGTTAGTTCTCTATTTCTTGCATTGATAAATAAAAACAGATCTTTTGACTGTCCAGCTTTTCTCATGACAGACAAATAACCGGATCATGGTTGAACATGAATCTTTGGATTTTCAAGTGTATTAGATACATAATATATTGCACTTTAAACTAAATCTGAAAGAAAACTGGTTTAGAAGCTATTTACAGTGACAAACCGGTTTTTCTAATGGTTAGTTTAGTAGATGAGCAATTGCCACGTAAAAAAAATCAAGAAGTTATCCTCTGCTTTTGTGACATTCACTTTCTAGCAAGCCAGGAAGAGAATTTTAACTGCTACTCTTTACACCTATAATATATCTGACACTACTCTTCTAAATGGCACTTCTGGAAGTAAAAGAAAAATATCTGGAGTACAATGCTAAACTTGTATTACCACCTGACTTAAGGGCAGTAAAATGTTTGTACCCCCATCTGCTGTAAAATTTCTGTTAATCCACTGAACAGCGGTTTCAGTTGCCTCCTTGCTTGCCAGTTCCATTGATGGTGAGAACAGGAAACTATTCTCATTGAAAGCTATTATGTTAAAAGAATCCGATGGGTTAAGCTTGGACAGTGCAGATACTACAGCAGATTTCACACTCTCAAGAGGCCCTCCCTTCATGCTAGCACTTATGTCAACAATAAATACAATTTCCTTCCTGAAAACCTGTAAATCCAAATGGATGGAAAAGATTTACCAAAATCATTAGGAATCAGTTTATCTTGATAACATGACAGGCCTCTGTGAATGTAAAGGTATCCCTGGAAAATCTACATAGAACAGTTCAATTCCACAAAATTGAGATCAAGAGGAATGGCCAACAAACCTTCCTGGTACTAGCATTTCCAGGGCAAAGATAAAAGCAAACCATGTCTCTCCGGTCAAAATCATGCAGAGGTGGAGACTGAAAGAATACACTGCCAAATATGTCATGTGAAGATACCTGAACAAGCATCAGAAGAATATACACGATCTGCTTCAGTCTATGCTAAAATGCCGAAGGGCTAATAACAGAACTCATGAAATCTTACACTGTATATAAAACTAAAGTCATTTTTCGACCATTTTGAAACTTCTTTCCCATATGAAAATCCCAGCATTCCAGCTTGACGTCTTACTTCCTACAATGGCATTTTATAGTAGGAAGACCTAATCATTTGGGTACATAATCATTATATTGGACCTTCAGAAAACAATGATCTCAGAAATGAATACCTTCAGAGGATGACTGCCACTTCCACATAAAATCTCCAACCCAACACCGCAATTTACATTTAGCAGTATCCTTTCTCTTTTACATATTTTCATCCCAACAGGAATTACATATGGCTGAAAACTGAATGGTACGCGTAGGCAGAATTGATTTTCCTGATACTGTAACTTCTGCGACCATCTAACTTTAACAGAAATACTGGATCCTCCACCAACCTTGAAAAATCCAAGTAGAAGAATGATATGCAGTTCGGAAAAAAGCAAAGAGCACAAGAAAAACAAAAAAAAAAAGGTATAGCAGACAGCAAAAGCAAACATTATTCGTACCTGAGGAACCTTCAATGTATATATCTGGCGCTTCATCAAGAAGCCATCTTTGGGTTTGTCTGCATTTTTTGTGTCCTCCAATGTTACAAGCTGTGTAGTATAGGATCTTGTAGGACATTCAACTTCTACACCTAGAACTGAACCCTGTTAGCCAGATGATGCTATGTTGAGAATAGCACGAGGGAAAAAACAACCTTTAACACAAAAACCACTTTTGAATACTCGTTAGGGGACATGATCAGAAATGGACATCAATCAACATATTAGTGACTCAGAAACAAGTTTGGAACAAGTTTGCAATCTTACAGTACATGAATGTGTCGAGAAAAGCCTTAAAAGGATGATTCTCTTTAAGTACAACATATTTGCACAAATTCAATCATGGACAGAAAGAATAAGTTTAGCTTCAGTTTAAACCTAAAAAGTGTTTTTCTCTCCTGTCCCCTTCACAAGAAAAAACAACAGCCATTCTATTGACAAATGAACCAATTAGGAGTCAGTACACAAAATTACGACCAATAATTTCTTTTCGGTTTTTTTTTTTTTTCCTTTTTGGATGGGGTGTAGGAATAACAAACAACCCCAGAGTGAAAAAAAAAAATAGAGAGAATAGAACCCATATATAGACAGAATCAGTTATTAATTGTATGTAGTAACTTTCCTCCTATCTTGTTTAGTTCAAAGGCACTTTTCTTTAGAAAGAAGGCCCAAAATTGAAATGCCAAAAGGTACAGATTGCAGAAGAATCAAGTATGGAAGGAAAGCCAGAACACGAAGCAAAAGAGCAAAACCTGTTCGCCCATAGGCACTGCAATGCGGCAGTCACAGGTTTTGCTAGAGGCAACACAATGCACCCTCCAAGTGCCACTCATGGTTACAAAAGCAGTATCCAAGTAACAGTCAACTTCCATCTCAATCCCATGCATGTGAAGTGGAATCAGCGCCGGAGGATCACATCTACCGTGAACATAAGGCTGGTAGCTCGGGATGTCCGGATTATCAACTATCCACGGTTCCGTTATGACAGCATAAACCATCAATCCCGTAGGCACATACATGCTGGTCTCCGACTTCCTCTCCATCGCCAACGTCGGCGGGGGTGACCCCTGTTTCCCATAGTAAATCCTTTTCGCCAACTGCAATCCAAGCTGCACCGACCATGCGAACTCCTCCGCCATTTTTCTTGCGTTACTGAAGTAGAAAAATGTAAACAGCTCAAGAAGATAAGAAGAAAATGGTGATGGAAAGAATTTTAATTACCGGACAATAATATTTTGGGCGGTGGCATTATAGTCAACAACAGTAGGGGACTGGGCTGGTGATCGAAGGTAGGTAACAACAGCAAAACATCTTATTCCATTGTATTATATGAAATTGAACACTTTTCATACCAGAAAAAAAAAAAAAAATCAAAAAATCAAAAAAAAAAAATATATATATATATATATATATTACACTCTCCATTTTAACCAAATTATTTTAGATTATCCTATGTATAAATTCATTACAATTCAGATTAGGTCTGAATTGCATCTAATTATTATTCTTAAAATCTTACTTTGACTCTCTTATATAAGTACTGATAATAATAATTGTCAAATTAATAATGTCGTATAAGATTTACAAATTACTTGTGTATATTTATTACACAGTAAATAACTTATCTTAGGAGAGAAATTTAATTAAAATACTTAAAATAATTAATTTAATAAATTATTGATTAAATAATATTTAAATAAATCTGTATTTTAATAATCAATATAAAATTTGATTGGCGATCTGAGAAAGTCAAGTGGAGTATTATTATATTTAATTATTCATGTAACATTTTATTATTATTATTATTATTACTTGTTAGAATAATATTTTGCAATAATGAAAGCTTGCTTTTTTTTCTTTCTTTTTTCCTCCCTGATTGACACTTTTAATGGGGGGCCAGGGTTTGTTAAGATTGATTAAAGTTGCTGTCTGAAGGAGTTAAGAAAGAGGTAAGGACAAAGTTAAGTGATAATATCCCTTAATATCCCCTAATTACTTTGTTATTTTTAAAAGGGCATAATGGTAATATCCCTTAATTAATTTATTAGTTTGAAAGGACATTATAATAATAATCATATCATCCATTATTGTCTATTTAATAATAAATGATTATTATTACTATTATTATTATTATTACTCTTAAAAACCTAATCCTTCTCTTATTTAAATTAGGAATCATATTATTATTAAGAGCGAAATTATTAAATAATAGATCCTTGTCCTACAAGGATTAGAACTCATAAAGATTAATACTTCCTCTTTTAACTCTATAAATAGAACACAAAATCCCGAAAAGAGGTAAGTGGACTTTAACCTTCTCTCTCTTTCTCTCTCTCTCTTTACCGCTTTACTTTAAGCTTTTTGAAGCTTTTTGAAGAGATTTTGAATTAAGCCTCTCATTCAAGAGGCTAAGGAGGGAAATCAACCCCAAAGGACTAATCTACCCTCCACCCAGGTTAATTTCCACATCATTAAGTATCCTTTTTCAACTAATTCGGAAGGAATCCATAGGTAAACCTCAAGACTACAATACATAACTGATATTTGGTATAAAGTTATTCCGAGTGACAATCGAACCCAGGTCCTCCATTTGACAAGCTAGATAAAGGCCCCTAAGCAAAGGAAGTCATACTAATGAACTACCACCTTATTCACAAAATTAAGTATACTTATGTAAGACTACAACAAATAACTGATATTCGACACAAAATCGTCTCTTGTGAGAATCGAACCCAAATCAGTCAAGTGGAAACCCCTAAATAAAGGGAACCACGCTACTGGATTATCACATTGTTGTCAAAGTTAAGTATACTTGTGTGTATGTGTGTGTGTGTGTTTTTTTTTTTTTAAGAAAAGAGAGATAATGAGGAAGGCATGGGGTTTGGAGTTGATTAAGTTAAGCATATTTCATAAGTGGATGAGACTGTGCCTTAATTTTGATTAGTGTCTGCCACACCACCCTCACTAATTGTTAAAATTCACGCCACACCTTTTTTGGCTTTTTTTTTTGTTTAGTTTTCCATAATCACTTAGGTATGTCGGATTATATTAAAACGTGTTAATTAATTTAAAATTTCTATAATTCAACACAATTATAAATTTATTCATATAAGAAAAATAAGAATACATGACGTAAACAGAAAACTAAATCTCAATGAATACAAGTCTTTTTTTTCTTTTTTTTTTTCTTTTTTTTTGTTGCCAGCCACTTTATTCAAGCCGGTTCCACCGTGGTGGGGAGATATCTTTCAACCATACCATACTTGATAATCCGTTGGTCATCCCGGATAGCACACCTGGCAATGGTAGGTGAGGCTCCCAACTAGGGTAACTGTATACGTGAGGATTCGAACTCAAATCCTTCACTTAAGCGGAGTGAAGCTGCAGACTACTTCAACTAACCTTAAGTTGGTAATAAATACAAGTTTAGTCCTTAACAAAGTAAGGTAAATTTCAAATTATTATTATTACTATTTTTTTAAAAAAAAAAAAAAACAAGTAATATAGTAATGTTTGACAAAACTTTAATTAAAAATGTAAATATTTAATGTTGTTATGTTTTTGGTTAATTGAGAGAATGACAAAATAGTCATTTTACCTGTTAATTTTATTAAAAACTATCTATGAGTTCTTGATAATAATAATAATTTAAGACTTCTTTCATCAAAATAAAATTTATTAATTTTTTTTTTTATTTTATAGGACATAATAAATTATTTCAGATTATATAATAAAGATATAAACAACTCAATAACGATTAAAATACAATATTGAATAAAGAATTTTAATTTATACTTAATAACTATTTAAGAATCTCTTAGGGAAACAGGTAAAAACTCAATTCACAATAAATAATATTTAATTTCATATAATAAAAATATAACCATTTATCTATAATTAATTATATCGACTTAACAATATAATTATTTTATATCTATATTTTAATTAATTTATTATCTATTATCAAAAAAATTTTACAATAAAATTTGTAATATTTTATTTATTTATATACAAAATCAAACTCGAGAGAGTCTAGACTTCATAGTACCAAGGTAGGTTATCCTCGTTACTTATCAAAATAAAAAGTCAGTACCCTTACGCTTTAAGAAAATGAAATGATTGTCAGAGAGTAAGTATAGTAATAGTAGTATACTAAACTAGTAGAGTTTGGACCATATGACTCTATAGGGCTGAGCTGTCTATGGTGTCGTTTCACATTTGTCCCCATGGTACACGTCCTTCTTTGCTCTCTCTTGTAAATTTAATTAATCTCATAAATGATGACATGACCCCTTTGGTAGATAAACACCTCGTTTCTATGCTTTGATTACATTTGTCTGGCCTTCCCTAAAACGATGCTTTCATATATTCTCTCAAAAATATAAACTGCAACTGAACAGAAAAATATCCATCCATAGTCCATACCAACAACATTAGATACAACTTTTTCAATAGGCCGAATCAACAAAACAAAACATCCTTTTTTATTTCTTTTTTCCCCAGTAAGATTAATTACAGTAACCTTAGTCGAGAGGATATCTTGAGACTAGCAGAATCAGTACAAAATACAAGCGAGTTCTCCAATTGGGCAATCGTGTCCCCTGGGAGATGACCCCCCCTCCGGCCGATAGCATAAGCAGAAATTGACAATTTTAACACAAATTGACAGTTGCCACTAACCAGATCCCAAAACAAAATGAGTAAGAGATCATCATCCCTAAGGTGGGCCGCCGATACTATGCATGAGGAACAGAATATGGAAAAATGAAATTGCACTCCTGTCATTATGGTACGAAGCAATATGGCGCACGTAAGACCACAATATAAGGGTTTGTCCAAATTTGCCAATGGTGAAAGCAACCCGAATAGCATTAAACACGAGGAGTAGAGGCACGAAGCGTGGTTGAAGACATTACTCATAAAAGTAGGAAAAAGATGCAGTTGGTGGTGACATGTGAGCCGGAACAATTACAGTACCATCCACGAGAATATTTTGGGCGGCTACAATGATAATCAAGGAAAAATTTAACATCGTCATCAAGACAGGAAATGTAGACTAAATCTTTCCTAGATCTGCACCATAATACGGGATGTGTTCCTGTATACTCTTTTCATCCTTACATCTTATTCTAGAGTATTCTATTTGTTGTCCATCCTCTAAAGAATGGTGTAACAATAGTTCAAAGTGAAACCACATCTACTGGAAATAAAAAGGAAATTGTCCAGCTTAAAAAACCTCTTTTATCCAAAACGTGGACTTTAGGCAGTAATATCTAAGTAGGATTTGCTGCAGCTGTGTAATATATAATGCATCAGTTAAATTTGTAAATAAAAAAGAAAGAAGCATCTCCAGTTTCCCGTACGCACATTCAGCTCTTCCTGAGGAATAATGGGAAATTACAAAAGCTCAATCAAGAAAAGCTGAGGTGTGAAACGTTGGTTCATACCCATCCATATCTAATCCACTGATGCAGACTCAATTACATCAAAATCACAAGTGTGAAACCAAATACGAAAGATGAAGAAAATTCAACGCGACAGAGAAAAGGCCAATAATGGAAGAGGGAGGTGTTTATTAAAGAAGTGACACTGGGCCTTGACAAAGAAATACCTCGACTAGAGAATCATGCACCACACACTTTCAAAAGCTTTCATATCATGTCGTACTCGAGTTGTTTGCAAGACGAGGTCAATAGAAAATCCATCAAGACATCCCGTCCCGAGTTACAACCATTTAACCTTTGGCCAAATCGTATGGAAGAAAAATGGGCAACACGTGACAGAGAAAGGAATAAAGAGAGCACAAGAAGATTATACCACAAAAGATATAGTATATATGTATAATATTTATGAAATGAATAAATTCAAGTATTATATTAATGAAGTAAGGAGACGTTTACAGTTCATATTAAATTATCCAGAACTGCTACTTTACAATACGAATACAAGTGCCTCAAATCAAAAACCAGATCTCCCAACAAAGACCGCAGTTGCGCATGACATGCATTTTCTCAACTCCTCAACGGTACTGCAAAGATTCAAGAAAGCAAGCACACAAATCAGATATCTGCGTTGAGTAACAAGTTAAAAAATGAATAGTAAAGTAGAACTATTCTTAATGACCATCAAAGGCCATGTTCTTGCAGGATGGGGTGAACATACTTTCAACTAAGACTTCTAAAAGGAAAAAAAAAAAAAAAATAGCAACTAAGTCAAGAAAAATAAAACAATACAAATAGCAGCAAGCATAAGAACAATGAACCAACAAAGCACCCTTTGAAGTTTTAACAAATTATCCATTTCACTCAAGGTTTAGAATCTCAACTTGACTCAGCCTGATTCGGCAGAATCACCGTTGCCTCAATACCTTTTAATGCACTGAATCACACCTGTCTCAATGTGTGATATTTTTTTTCCTTTGTATACCCAATGTTTATCCAAGGTGTCACCTATACCTATATGGATCAATGAAATACAGAAACTAAGAACCCTGATTTCACTAGTACAACATTGTAACTGAAAACGTGGTTATGCTCATATCCTACCACCATTTCTATTGGAGGGGGGGGGGAGGGGGGGAAGGAATTCACATTATGAGTTGAGGGCAGACATCAAAATTATTTCCAAAACAGGGAAAAATTATTAGTACAGTATAGATGGGAGAAGTCCACAATCTAATCTCCTAAGCGAGCAGTGAGGTCATCACTAGGAGTATTTTTATTCGCCCATCCCTACCACCCAAGTCGTGTTCTATTCACTCCACCTAAAGATAAACAAAATGATCACTGTTTTCTCTTAAATCCAATGGCAGATTACATTTATATAAGGGAATGGGCAGCGATGCTACTGCCATCTATAGAAGGTACAATAATATCTGCCCCAATAACACATAACAACATCTGCCCAAGATCACATGAATTGGTCGTGGACATGCAAAAAGGACCCTCAATAAACTAATAACTGTATATGACATTTCATATATCTGACTAATTTATACTGCAGTTAATAAAAGTAAACTTTTTTGGGGCAATTGAAAAATGAAACAATTTTCCCCTCAAACGAATTTAAGAATGACTATAACTAATGCAGGAACTTCAATACCTGATAAACAAAACCTAAAAATCAAATTATTTCTTTCAGCAAAATTCTGAACGGCAAGAAATTTCGACAAATAACCAACCTTGATAAAACCGATTTGCTTAGCGTTGCTGTGGAAGCACTGTCTGCAACACATCAAACCGTACTTCCTGATAATCCCATGTGAGTTCCCACAGACGCGGCTGAACAAATTTCAACAAAAACCCAGAAAAATTAAATGATCAACGAGATTACAAGGAGGACAACAATCATGTATATGAGAAACCTCATTTATTTAAATTAAAAAAAAAAAAAAAAAAGCGAAATTCAGAGAAGAGAAATCAAACCAGGCGCGAGAGCCAGGGCCATAAGTCTTGGGGTGTGCGTTCCAAATGTTGGAATGACCCATCTTCTTCGCTTCACCAAAGTAATCTCTCAGAAAACCGTAGCCGCTTCTAACTGGTGCCTTCAAAAAGATGGTCAGTCTCAACGGAATTACAGGAATGAAACCCTAAAAGTCAACCTTTTAATACTGTAGCAAATTAACTATAATTCCAATATCATAGTGACTGTACGTACGTGCTTTAGGGGCCCATGGACGCTTCACATGAGAGACTATTGTGGATTTTGTGAGCCCAACTCGCTAAGGCTTTCATGATGTAAATTGGGCTTCATATATATATATATGTATATATTTTTTGTTTTGTGCAACAGATGTTCTAAATGGATCCCAACTATGGGCATCATCTTTAAACTATGTCCACATTCAGACTAATTCACACTCGAGCTGGGTAAGTCCCTTGCGAGAGGTAAGCTCTAACCCCAAGTTTTAAAAAAGCTGCATACGTGAGTGCAATTTTGATCTCGTGACCTCATTTAAAATAGGAGAGTACCTTGCTAATTCACTTATGCCTTGAGGTTGGGCTTTGTAATTTAGTTTCATGCCGATCGAAACCAAAATTATTATTATTAGGCTTTCTTTTTTTTTTTTTGTACACGAAATATTTTGAATTCCAATTATAGATGGTAATTTTAATATGTCTATATTTAAATCAATTCCTGTTTGAGATAAGTAGATTCCTTTGGGAAAGTAAACTCTATCTCTAAATTTTTAAATAAGTGCAATTTTATATCGCGATCTTACTTAAGAGAACCCATTTGGGCCTTACTATTGGGCTTTCTCACTTTGAACATTTTGAACTTGGATCTTAGATACGATTTCAAAATGAGTTTTTCCAAATTCCAACTATTATGAAACCCAAGAGGGAGCAAACAAAAAAAAGAACAAAAGATAAATAATATTAAGGATATCTATTTGGATACATATTTTGTGAATATACATATATATATATATATATTATATCATTTAATTTACTATTTAGAAAATTGGAGGGAAATTTTTTCTATCGTAATTTCAAATTTTTTTAAAAAAATTATGTTGGACCTACAAAAATATGTAAAATTCAAAATTTAATAGAAATGTTTTAATTTTTTTTTGTACATTAAATATATTATGTCTTATATATATTGGAAAATTGGCCAATTTAGTCCTTTAATTATTTTCATTAATTAACATAAGTTCACAATCTTTTTTTTTTTAACCTGTTAAATCCTACATCTTTTTACGAGCAGCTTGTTAAGTCTTTTCGGTCAAAAATTTGAATTGCCAAAATTCATCACGTGATTTTTTAAGGGCAAAATCGTTCTGACACTATTTTCCTCATAAACCGCCCCCCCAAAAAAAATACAACAACGAAATTGTAAAAACGAAAGGGGGGAATTAGAGTTAGAGGGAAGGGTTCTTAAGTTAAACCCACCAATCCCTTTTTTCTACAACCTCCATTCATGCATTCTTGAGAAATTCTTGAAAAGAATTCCTATGGCTTTCAATCTTAGGGCATAGAAAAGAGCTTTTTGCCCGAAGTAAGTAGAAAACAAGGTTTCGAGGAGTTTCACCACGTATTTCACCCCTTTCTGTCTCAGTGAAATTCAAGCCTCAGGAAGTACGGGACTCTAGAGTGAGAATCCGATTCTTTTGTTTTAAGATCTATTTTAGTCTTATATTGTACAATCTAGATCTTATTCTTTTTGTGCATGTTTTATGGCTGCCTAGGATTCGTATGAGTTAAGAATTTCTGCTATGTTTTTTAATTTTATGTCACCATTGATTGACAATTTACTGCCACTTAGTTCTTGAGATGATAATGTCATTTCAAGGCAAAGACTGTGGAGCTCTATTCCTGTAACTAAATAAGCTGCTAGCATAGTTTATAGCTATTGAAGAATTGACCTGCATGATTAACCAACTCTACTATAATAAGGAAAAGTGACATCTTTCCTCCCTTTCATGAGTTTTTTTAACTGAAGTCTTATGTTATTTGCAGAAGTCATCTTCTCTCTTGCTCCCTTTCTGTGTGTAGAAGCTCAAGAATTGGTAAACTATCTCCTTTCTCTTTGATTATAATTGATTGTCTAAATTTTTTTCTTGATAGCAGAAGTTTTCTTTTCTTTGCAATCTTCATCTGTCGTCTTTTCATTTATTTACAATCTTACCAATAAGAGGTTTGACATATGATTTTTACTTTATATATATTGCAGGGTGCAGGAGCATGGGGGTGAGCCAATTATTCCTTTCAGTGGTGCTTTAGAGAGAGATCTTGCTGACATATCACCTGCTGAAGCTGCAAAATATTGTGAGGAGAACAAGGTACAAAGTTAGTTTAAACTATGAATTTGAACTATTTTGTACATGGTTCTTATAA
The DNA here is from genome assembly GCA_035583425.1 of Marsdenia floribunda. Lineage (NCBI taxonomy): Eukaryota > Viridiplantae > Streptophyta > Magnoliopsida > Gentianales > Apocynaceae > Marsdenia > Marsdenia floribunda. The sequence goes on along the minus strand of JAXGGT010000162.1, from coordinate 9,046,780 downwards.
TAATGTGCTCATTAGCTGAATCTGTTTTGGTACTCTTATTAGTTTAAATTCAAGAATGTAAATGATGGAAAAAATTAATGATGTTTAATTTCTGTGACTGTTTTAGTCAACTTTCTGCAATATCAATTCATTTTCTGTTGTTTTATTATGAGGTTTCTTGGATCCCATTAAAGCAATTGAGGCCAACTAGTGAATTTATTTATTGTCCGATGATAAAGTTTTGCCTGTCTAAACTTTACCTTTCAGATTGGGTCTTCTGATGAAGTTTCTTACCCCAAACCCACCCCTTTTTAATTCTTGCATGCATAAAATAAAATTTTAGGTAGGTCTATAGGCCAAAGCCTGAATCACTTCAAGGTGGTTTTAACTGCTCTGATCTTGATACTCTGTTCCCTTTATTCTTTCTTAACCATTTTCCTCCCAACACTTCCACTTGTTTGGCTATTTTATTGGTTTCATTTAGGGAAAATGTTATATAAAAAACACCTTTATTTTCATTTCACATGGTAAAATTTTATTGGTTTTGTTATTTTAAATTTTGCTGAAGAATTGTGTTTAAGTAATTCTAATTTGACATCATGAAACGAAGTTTGACATTTTTAATGGAATACATTTCTTCTTAGTCAATTGATTTCCTGCAAGATTTCCTTTTTTAATATATTTTCCAAGATACTTTAGTAACTTAATTATGAATATGAAAAACCTAGGATGGTTGGAACTTTAAATATCTTTTGCTTTGAAGTGTGGGAAGAAAAGGATTTGGGCCATTGAAGTGTGGTAGGTGTGGTGAAAAAAGGGACACAATATAAGAAAATGTCCTCAAAATGACAAGTTAGCAACGGGAAATAAGTGTAGTTTGTGTAAGGCATTAGGGCATAATAAGAGATCATGGCCCATCACAAAAGAACATCAAGATGTGGGAACGCAACACTCTCAAGTTTTAAATGAGAACAATTGAGTTGGACCAATTGCTCTTCATGTGGTAAGAAATTTACAAATTTTCTTTTTCTATTTTTATGGCCTGCCATCTTTATTCTAATTCAGTTTTTCTTATTATTTACAGGACACAAGTGTGAAGCACACTTTCTTTTTGCTTTGTTTATTTCAATCATGGTATGGGGGCTTGAAGTTGTTTGGTGCATTGACAATATTTTTTGGGGTGCTTGTGCAGTGGACCACTTCAAGTATATTTGGGGCCATTGTTATGGATATTAAACTGTTTTTGGGGATACTTTTGTACTGGAGCATTTGGAGTATATTGGCCTTGAATTTTATATATTGGGAAATTTTATGTTTTTTTTTTTTTTTTGGGAGCAAGGATAGTAACATTGCACTGTTTTTGTAAAGGGGATATGTATATAAATTTATGGGCTGTTTTGAAAATATTTTGTGCAATGAAATATTAAAATATTATGGCAATTTTATATCATTTCCCAGGTTCTTCCATATTTTCTTCCATATATACATATCATTTCCCAGGTTCTTATATCATTTCTCAATGTCAACTTCGTTTGTGGCATGCTTCAGTGCATTATTTCCATATTACATCACAGGAATGCCTATGATAGCAGCTGTTATGGGAGCATTCTTCCTTTTCTCTAGACATGCAAAAATGTTGGATTTTCATGCACTACTTGAGTTTGTTCAAGTACCCCCTTTACAACTTTCTGATAAATGAGTTTGGAGGAAAAACTGGAAGATCCAAATGTGTAGAAACAGTTGACGGGGATACTCTAATGACATTAAAAGAAAGAGGATCAAATTTTAAGAACCAGGCACACACTAAAACAGGGATACTCTAATGACATTAACATAGCTGCAGTAGTAGAGAAAAGAAAGAGGATAAAATTTTAAGCTGTTCAAACACTCAACTAAATTTCATGAAGTCCCATAATTCCTAAGAGAGTTAAACTTGAATAGGCCTACAATACTTTTCCCATGCTTAGTTAATAATATATGAATCTAAGCATAATATTCTGAAAATACTGCAGAAAGTTGCTAGAACTTCAAGGATCTTTGTTTTGATCGCAACTTCCTTTGATATTTCTTGCCATAATATGGTTCTCTAACACATAAAGATCAAAGAACAAATTCACTAGACTTGTTATTCTCTCAGTAGTTACACTGCAACTTGATTCATATTTTCTGGACCTAGTTAACTGAGAAATTTTATACCAGATTCAGGAGAGAAAGGGTGGTACATTTTATTCGATATGCAACAAGCATAAAATTGTAGTTACAGTTGCTAAGAATTGCCTTGAGCTTGGTGAGACATTTCAACTCTAAAAATCTGGTTATTTTGTGTGATTTACATCTCAGCTTGCAGTTTGGAGATAGTCTAACTATATATACTGGCAATGTGGTTTTCTACCAGGTGAGGTTGATGCATGAGGCAAACGGTAACATAAAAAATTCAGAAGTTTTGATGATGATGGTTTTTTCACCCCATGGCAAGCAACGTAAGTAACAGAGTGATCATAGAAGAGGAAGTAGCTGCATGTAGATTGGGAACGTTCCACTGGATTACGTTATGAATTCCAGTAATGGAGGTAATGATTCCCACAATTCCAGCTAAAAATGCAAAGATGACTAGGAAACTAGTTGCTAGATTTCCAAAAGGGAAATAGATTGGAAATATTCTAGCTTGGATGGTAGGAGCAGATGCTGCAACAGTTATAGAACAAAAGAAAAAGAAATTCATCATTCTTCATATGCAAATAAATCAATTTTGTTAAATGAGATTGTACAAAAAGGGTTACCATGACTTTTTTAGATTTGAGATTTAAGAAAGAGTGTAACCGAATTGCAACTACCAACTGAAGTAAAGAATTTAGGGCCAAAAGCATTGACATCACTTCCAATAAATTCATAAAAAATTACATAACTAATTCAGCTAACATCGAAACAAAAACTACCAATAGCATCAAATAAACCAGTTAATGCATTTACCTAACTGCTAGCTAACAAAATAAATGTTAACCAACCTTTTTACTTCTCTAATCCCCATTTTCATTCGAACAAAACAATAAAATACACCCTATTTTGCCTAGTTCTTCATCATTACGAGGAGGACAACAACCATTATACATAGAAAACAACTGCAATCTGCAAAATCTTCATCCTTTTATCGCGAGCAGCTTTTTCGGCTTCAAGTTTATTTATCTTTATTAATAAATCAGGAATCACCATGACTGATCTTCAACACATTTTTCCAGATCAAACCAAACAAAAAACCCAGAACCACCATTTTCCTAAATCAAATTCAAAATAAAAATTTTGTCAACATTACTTTACTTATTTGGATATTGAATATAAAAAATTAAGAAAATTCACCAACTTCATAGCTTTGACATGCCCAAAACCTTCGACCTGGATTCAAATCAGTCCAGGCTGTTTTTAGCTTTGCCCTCTTATTGCAGAAACAAATCTCCTCATTTCTGAATTCCATCTTCATTTCTTTGCCATCGGTCTCTTGCTTTTGTGTCCAAGATCTCATACGCTGTATGAATCCCTCCATTTTGAAGCCGTAACAACAGTACAAAAGAAGATGATGGGGAGATTCAGATGTGGCTTAATTATTGAAAAGGAGTATAACATCTCCTTTACCTGATCCCCCTTTCGTTTTACAATTTTGTTGGGTTTTTTATTCTTTATTTTTTGGGTTTATGAAGAAAACAGTGTGAGGACGATTTTGCCCCTAAAAAATCATCACGTGGCCGGCAAGTGATGATTTTTGGCCGGAAAACTCAAAATTTTCGCCGGAAGGACTTAACAGATTGCTTGTAAAAAGATGTACGACTTAACAGGATAAAAAAAAAAAGATTGTAGACTTATGTTAATTAACGAAAATAGTTAGAGGTCTAAATCGGCCAATTTTCACATATATATATATATATATATATTAATGGTAAATTGGCATAAATAGTTCCCAAACTATGGCCATTTGGTGACATTGTTCCTTGAATTAATTTTTTTGTCACATTGGTACCTAAATTATGTTAAATTTTGTGGAATTGGTCTTTCCATAAAAAAATTTGTCCAAGAAAATTTTAGTCATTTCATAATAACATTAGACACAAAAAAAAAAAAAAAAAAAGCCAACTTATATATATATTTACGATAAAGAAAATGAGAGAAATGA
>JAXGGT010000162.1:9031199-9042539 GCA_035583425.1 Marsdenia floribunda | reverse complement strand
ATTATCAATAATATATTTTTATTTTGTATAATGTTATTGTGAAATGACTAAAATACCCTTGGACAATTTTTTTTTTTAAATTAACGGTGGGGTAATAAAAATTTTTAATAGAAGAACCAATCTCACACAATTTTTGTCTAATAATTACATTAGACAAAAAAAAAAAAAAAAGAAGCCAACTTATATATATATATATATATATGTACGATAAAGAAAATGAGAGAAATGACTATATGTATATGCATATTATCAATAATATATTTTTATTTTGTATAATGTTATTGTGAAATGACTAAAATACCCTTGGACAATTTTTTTTTTTTTTTTAAATTAACGGTAGGATAATAAAAAATTTTAATAGAAGAACCAATCTCACACAATTTAACATAATTTAAAGACCAATATCACCAAATGATCATAGTTTGGGGACTATTTATGCCAATTTACCTAAATTAATTGATTACCACATAAAATATACAAATAATTTTATGACGCACTAATTCTTTTTTTTTAAAAAAAAACCATAAATTTGTTAAAAGAATAAGGGGAAAAAAAGTCCAAATGGATGCTAAAGAAGTAGGAAAATTAGGGTGTGTTTCAATTATTATTATTTTTAAATATATTGTAACTCAAAATGAATGTTATTTGTAATTTTATTAAAAATGAGTTTTATATTAGAAAAAATAGAGTTTATTATATATAATTTATAAAGTGTAATGATTAATTTTGTAAGAAAATATTTTTTTATAAGAGCGTATAAGATTATTTTATTAATATTAGAAATAATATTTAACTAAATTGGGCCACTAATTATACTTGTAAGAGAATTTGAAAAATATATCTATATGTATTTAATTATTGAGAAAAAAATTCACTTAACTCAAGTTAAATAATAATCTATGAAAATATTTGTTAACCAATTTTGATTGACAAATTGGCAAAAAATAGTCCCCAAACTATGGTCATTTGGTGACATTGGTCCCCAAACTAATTTTTTTGTGACATTGATCCCTGAATGATGTTCAATTATATGGGATTGGTTCTTCGGTTAAATTTTTTTATTATTTTACCCGTATTTTTTTTTAAAAAAAAAAATTATCCAAAGGAATTTTAGTCATTTCATAATAATATTATACAAAAAAATAATAAAAATCATTTCAATAATATATTTATGGTGAAGAAAATGAGAAAAATGACTATATATATATTTGTATCAATAATATATTTTTATTTTGTGTAATGTTATTGTAAAATGATTAAAATGCTCTTGGATAATTTTTTTTTTTTTGAAATTAATGGTAAAATAACAAAAAAAAAATTAACGAAAAAACTAATCTTACACAATTTAAGATAATTTAAAGATTAATGTCACTAAAAAATTAATTTATGACCAATGTCACCCATAATTTGGAGACTATTTTACGCCGATCTGCCAATTTGGAGAATATGAAATCTTTACCTGATTCGAACGCTGACAATGTAACCGCCTCGACGCCACGTAACTTCTGGAATAGAAACAGAGACGCGTTTTTTACCCTTTCTAGGGGTCAGCAAGCCCCCACAGTCAACAAATACGAACACAAAACGAAATTTATTTATTTATTTTTTTAAACGAAATTTAAATTTAAGTAAAATCTTTTTACTTTTCTTGTCCACTTCAATTTTGAATTGCTTAGACTCGAAGCCTTCTTAATCTTCTTCTTCTTAATATTTACCATTAAATCTGATTTCGCCATTTCTATAACCATCGAGCTATCCAGGTTTGCTATTTGATGAATTTAATTCTTTTTTCTTTTTCTTTTTTCATATCTGCAATTAAATTGACTATTAATTGTCTCCTGGGCCTCTAGGTTTTGTTTTTTGCATGTATCAATCATGCCCAGGTCCATTTAATCTTCCTCTGTTACAATTTTTATTTTCTTCTTCCCCTTTTCCTGCTAGAATATGTAATTATTGCTGATCATCAAGCGCTTCGGCGAGGTTAAGAGGAAGGGGGGATTCTGAAGATTTTAATTCATTTTCTTGTTTATTTGCTTGGAGTTCTTGGCAATCCAAGAGTCAGTTTTCTTCCTATGTTTCGTAAAAAGCATTGGTTTTCAATGCTTCTTATAAACCTAGTTTTAAGATTAAGTTTTCTGTTTTGCTTCATAATAATCCTATAGTACTAGAGGGTAACCAAACCGAGTTATACAAGAACATCCCTAAATTTTATTTAACTTGGTCTTGTCTCTGTTATGGTCCAAAGAATTAGGGATCTGAAAATAATGGCAACAGCAACTATGGCCACTGCAGCTGGTGCAGCTGCTCTATTGTATTATACGTTAAACAAGAGATTGCAGTCAAACACGATTAGGGACGAGGATGATGAAAATGATACTGGCGTTGATAGTGATTCTCGATTAGGGGTTAACAGGATTTCCACTAGACTCATACAAGCTCCAGCTACATGGTTAGAAACGATTTCAACATTGTCAGAGACACTTAGGTTCACTTATTCTGAAACTCTTGGGAAATGGCCTATTGGAGATTTGGCTTTTGGCATCAGCTTTCTCTTGAAGAGGCAGGTAAGCTTCTTTTACTCTTAGATCTTTCCTGAACTTCCTTTTGAATAATGAATGTTTTGTCTTCTTGTTTTTTGGCCCCTTAAAAAAAAAAAAATGAACAATAGCAATTGATATGAACAATCAGTTGGGAGGTTTCCTGCTTTCTGATGGTTTTAGTGACATGATTGCTCGTTTGTTTAAGCACTCTTCTCTTATATCATGCAATGAGAAAAATATGGAGCATAATTTTCTGGACCTAATTTTGTAAATTGTGGGATATATATGGAAGAGTTATCTTCTTGTTCAACCCCATAAAGAACAGTCGTGTTTGATATGAACAATTGCTAGGGGGATTTATTCTTTCTGATGGGTTTAGCGACAGAAGTGCTTTTGTTTAGTACTGCTCTTAATATCATATAACGAGATAAATGTGGGACATAACTTTGTAAATTTTTGGGATATATATTGGTTCTCAACTTGTTTCTGAGTGTGTAAAACTTTGCAGGGAAATTTACATGTTGGAAATGTATTTGGTGGGAAAGATAGCTGCCAGCTTAAAGGTGCTGAAATTGCAGCAGAGCTTAGTCATCTGTTAAACTTGTTGACACTTTGTTGGCATTTTTCAAAAAAGGCATTCCACTTATTTTTAGAGGAGACTGGCTATTCTCAAGAGAATGTGCTCCTTCAAGAACCGAAGGCTGGCGTAAGTGATTTCGAGCACTTCCTGTGTCACTCTTCATTAGTTACGCATTATTGTCCTCTGTGGCTCCTGATTTGCGAGTGCAATCATTGTCCTACTTTTTCTCAATCCTTTTTCATGCATGATATGTGCATACTCTCTCTTTCTATTAGGCTAATGTTAAGTTTTGGCTGGGGCTACAGTGCTACGTCAACTTTCTTCTTCAGTTTGTCCTACGTATGAAGAAAGAAAAATGACCAAACCATACTATTTTGGCACATTATTTCCGACCAAGTAATGCTCATATCCTATTGTTTTGCAGATTCTAAAGCCTGCTTTTACCATACTTGTGGACCATGAAATGAAAACCTTTCTCTTGTTGATCCGTGGAACACACAGTATCAAAGATACTCTAACAGCTGCTACTGGAGCTGTTGTGCCTTTCCATCACACTGTGGTACATGAGGGTGGAATCAGTGACTTGGTTTTAGGTTATGCACATTGTGGTATGGTAGCAGCAGCTCGTTGGATCGCTAAGCTTGCAACTCCTTGTCTCATTGAAGCACTTCAGAGTTATCCCGACTACAAACTGAAGGTATTTAGAAATTTTCTTGATTAAAATTTGGATACTTCTAATTTACATTAAGTATGCAGAATGATGGTTTGGTCCTTGGTAAGGACTAACGTTGCTATTTGTAGATTTAGCATACAAAAATAACTCAAGTTCCTGCAGTTTCCAGCTACCTTAACTAACCTTTCTGTGTAATTTATTATATGAAACTCCTTGCATATTTTAATGAATTCAACTATTATTTTGTTATATTCAAATTGGTTTTAGCTTTGGCTTTTCTTCTGCTCTACTTTGCCTTAAGTTGTTTTGGGTACTTGGATGTATTCGTCCTTGAGCATTTCCTGTAGTTTAGCAGTATAGTGTTTCAGGTTTGATTAATGAGATAGAAGTACCTAGGAATATTCAATCTGCACCAGCTACTTTCAGCTTGATTGCTATGGATAGGGTGATTTGTCTGGCTTTGTGCACAACATAAAACTGTTTCTGTTGGTGACAGGTTGTAGGGCATTCTCTGGGTGGTGGAACTGCAGCATTGTTAACTTATTCACTGCGAGAGCAGAAGGAGTTGTCCTCGGCTACCTGTGTTACATTTGCTCCAGGTGAATAAATCTTGCATTGCCATAGCTGTTTCCTTTATTGATCTCTTGCCATTCTTTACTCTTTGAGTATTTTTACAGTTTTGCTCAAGTTCTGATATAGCATTCAATGCAGCTGCGTGTATGACATGGGAGTTAGCAGAATCTGGTAATGAGTTTGTTACTTCTGTAATAAATGGAGCTGACCTGGTGCCAACATTTTCTGCTGCTTCAGTGGATGACCTGCGTTCAGAGGTTTATTTTTTAACTGTTCGTTAACCTTGTTCTGAAAGTCAATTTTTTTTTCCAGGGATCCTTTCATAATCTATTGTTAAACCTTAAATATCTATGCTGGTTGACAGTCTGATAACCTAAAAATGGCCTTATTTTATTAATATTCTTCATATTTTTAGTATTTCTCTTGTATATTTACTTTCAGAGATGTGACATTCTGGTTTTTCCCTTTTTAGAGGGATGCCGTTGTCTTTTTTTTTTTTTTTTTTCCCGTTTAATATTTTAGATAATGCTATTTTTGCTGAAGAGTATGATGCTTTGTGCAGGTAACAGCTTCAGCTTGGTTGAATGACTTGCGGACTCAGATTGAACATACCAGAATCCTTAGTACTGTTTATCGTTCTGCATCTGCCTTGGGTTCTCGCCTTCCATCCATGGCCAGTGCAAAAGCAAAAGTTGCTGGTGCTGGTGCAATACTGCGGCCTGTATCAAATGGAACACAGGTATGCAAAGTCGGTTGTTGTTAATTCTCTATAACCTATCTCTTGGCTTTCTGCACTTCCGAATAGTCACTTATGTGCAGAGGTTTTTTATTAGCCTTGTTATCCTTGGCTACTTATAATTCCTTGGTAGCTTTTGAGCTCTCTGAATTTCTTTTACATGCTTTATCTTTTGCTACACTATTTAGTATTGATGTTACTGTATCATATGCCAACATTGTGTTGATTATAGGTTGTTATGAAAAGAGCACAAAGCATGGCTCAGGCAGCATGGTCGCGTCCTGGGTTGCGCTTCTCGTCATGGTCATGCGTGGGTCCCCGTCGTCGTCCATTAAGTAATCAGTTAAACAACAATGATGGGGGTTACTCGAGCACACCTTCATCAACTCAAGAAGAAGCAACAGAAGCGGAGCCCTTTCTAAGTACCACTGAGGGGTCCACTAGTAGTACTGGCAAAAGATTGGAACTTCCTGTTTCTTCATCAGAGGGGCTGGTGTGGAGTTCAGGGAGCCAAGATGACACTATTTTACATGGTGGTGATGACCAAGTGGATGATTGTGAGGACATCCTGGAGCATGAGAGACATGAAAACCATATGAGTGAAGTTGAATTGTGGCAGCAACTTGAGCAAGAACTTTATGATGAGGAAGAACCTGAGGAGGGGGATGTGGTGAAGGAAATTAGGGAGGAAGAAGCGGCAGCCATTGCAGAGATTAGTGACGGCGAGTCTGAAAGCTCTGTGCCAAATACAAAGGAAGTGCATAGATTTTTCCCTCCGGGAAAGATCATGCACATCGTAACACTTCTTCCTGATGAGGTAGTCCATGAAAGTGACGGCAACAGTAACTTGGAACAACCAACAGAGGCCAAGGTTGGGATTTTTCTTACCCACAGGTCATTGTACAGTAAATTAAGGTTATCCCAGACAATGATTAGTGATCACTTCATGCCAGCTTACCGAAGACAAATAGAAAAGCTCATAAAAGAACTCGAGGAAGAGATTTCTAACACCCTTCACTGTAGCGAAGAAAATATATTGTAGAATGGACAAAAAAAAAAAAAAAAAAAAGAAGAGCCGGAAATTATAGGCCTTTTTGACCCCCCCACTAGCCGCTTCAATCATTACAGGTAAGATGGCTGGCTAGTGTTTTCACAAATGTATACAGTATACACGAAAAGAAAAAAAGAAGACCAAAACGGGGTATTTGTAACTAGAGCCTCTATAGTGCATGTAATATCCCTTCAAGTCTGTTGAGTGTATGCATATATTTTAAACTTGTTACTAGAAGTGTGGTTACTGTTAAGATAGATACATCCACTTAAAAAAAAAAAAAAAAAAACCGTTATGTATTTTTAAAAACTTGCAGCTGCAAGAAAAATGGTGTTCGTCTGTTAGTACAGAAGTTCTTGGATGGTAATGATTGGTGTCTCAATCACTGGCAAGCTGGCAAAAGAGAATCACTTTTGGGAAGAAATTAGCATTACGGCCTTACGTGCTTCAATTCCTTACTAATGAGTAAAGGATGTGACACCTGGCCAATCCGACCCAACTTACCTCGGGCCAAGTCAAAACCAGTGGTATTTGAATGAATTTTATATGGTAGTAAATAATAGACAGCCAGCTTGTACTATTGTTTCTTGACCGGAAGCGTTTCTTTCTTTGAGCAAGACGCAGACACTGAAAGGGTTGAATTATATTATATGAAAATTTCCTTGTACATTTCCCACTTCCGTGTTAACACCGTGGACTGACCCACACGGGTAAGTATTCAAAGTCTGCCTTGGGTTGGGTTGGGAGTTCCCTTGCAGGGTCTAGGGTATGGGTACTTACCTATTTGATTTTGAATCCCTTCGTTCTTGTAGTTGTATTGTAGTACCTGAAAAGAAAAAGGAAGGAATTTCTGTTTGCCGGGCTGTATGTTTCTTCTTGATCTCGCAGTTTGAAGTGAAATTATCTTGATTCTTTCTTGACTATGGGGTCGGCACAGTCATCACACGTTTCAGCTGTGGAGGTAGTGTCTCGGTGGCAATCTGAGCCCAAGAAGGCTCACCTCCTCTTCGATTGCGATCTTACTGAAATTACTGAATACCTGCAAGCGGTGGAGAAGATTCTGAAATCCCCTAATAATGGTGAATTCGATCGCACCATTTCTATGGCTGTGGCACGGCTGATGAGTGAGTTTCAGGCCGTGTTGACCAGGCAAATTGAGGCGGCCATTGGGCCAACTTCGGTTGCTGAATTGAGCTCCTCTATCAACGACAGCACCAGCTATCAGTTTAGGTACGAGGATTATGAAGTCTATGAAGCTCCAAACAAGGAGGTGATTGATTATCTCCGGATTATTGCCCAGAGGATGGATTCTTGCGGACATCTCGATGCTTGTATTCAGGTGTATACTTCCTCAAGGAAGTGCTTTGTGAATAAGAAGATTAAACGGCTGGGACTTGAAGAACTGCAAGCAGGTGACAATAAGCGGTTTTTGGTGGACGATTTGAGGATGAAAATTGAGAGGTGGATACAAGCTGCCAAGGTTTGTACTAAAATCCTCTTTGCCAAGGAAAAGCAACTAGCGAAGCAAATATTCCTTGGAATTGGAACTTCTTCTACTCACGAGGACATCTTCTTGAGCACCGTAGAAGATGCTGCGGTTAGTTTGTTTAAATTTGCCAAAGCTGTGAGCACCAGTTACCAATCTTCGGAGAGGCTGGAAATAATCTTGTTCCTCTACCAGGGAATTTCATCTCTGGTGCAGGACGTCAATGCTCTGTTCCCTTTCGAATCAGCAAGACGCATAAGAGACAGCACGGCGGCAATTTCATCTAGGCTTCAGGATGCGGTGAGACGGATGCTTTCAGATTTTGAGAACGCTGTGCTGAATGAACTGTCGATAATCTCTGACGACGACGGAAGCAGAGTTCATTCATTATCAAAATACGTGATGGATTATGTCTTTCTCATAGTGAAGCACAGGAAGCTTTTAAACTTCTTGTCAAACCCATCATTGATTTTTGAGGGTAAAAGACTCCCAGATGTGGAGCTTCAGGACCCTCAAAGTCTTAGTCCTTTGACTCTCCATTTGGTTTTGATCGTAGCAGTTTTACAGTTGAATTTGGAGAAGAAGTCCAAGAACTTCAAGGATGCTTTGTTGGGAGAATTATTTTTGATGAACAATGTTCACTATATTGTACAGAGGATTGAAGCGTCAAAGGAATTGAAAGAGATGATTGGATCTGAATATCTAAACAAGTTGAATGAGAATGTAAAGCAGGCAATGAGTAGCTACCAGACATCAGCATGTGGCAAATTCTTGGAGTGCTTGAAGGACGATGGAGTCTATGTTTTTCGGTGTTTTGTTCCTCGGGTGTCAAGCACGGTCTTGAGGAAAAGGGTAAAGGCGTTCAATGCAGTTCTTGAAGAGATAAACCGTGTTCGATCGTCATGGGAAGTGACAGATTCGAAACTCCGTGATGATCTCCGCCTCATGATGTTGGACAAGTTATTGCCGACATACGAATCCTTCCTTAAAAAGTTCAGGAGCTATTTGGAGAGTGGAAAACAAACTACAAAATGCATCCATTTCCGCCAAAAGATATATATCAAGTACTCAATTGAAGACCTCGCTGACTTGGTTCGCAATAACTTGTTTACAAGTCCTCAGTCCTGTCCATCACCAGAAGTGCCTAGGGAAAGTTTTCATCTTGGACTTGGAGATGGCCGTATGGAACCACTGCCAGAGGTCCCACAGTTCTAAAAAGATAGGATTTGGAAAGTTTTCTTTCTTTCCTTCCTGTACTTTTTTTTTTTTTGATAATTTTTCCTTCCTGTACTTAATTCAAAAATTTTGTGCATTATTAGATAAAAATAGCCTCGATTCTTGATCTTCTTGGAAATATCAATACAAAATGAAGCCATTCAAGTGACTCTTCTGATACTATTGTAGAATGGAATTAGCAGCTTTAACTCTTGTCAATCCTGAAGGATGAAATCGTTTTTGTCGTCTTGTCATTTTTGTACTTGAGCTTTAGGTGTTTGTTTCTTCCCTTTGTTGTTTCCTCCGGCACACTTGAACTAAAGACATAGCTCAGGAAAGAAAAGGACAATTACAGACTGGACTAAAGAGGAAATGAGAAAGAATATCCTGTCTATCTCTTGGGATTTCTGAAGAATTTACAAAGGGTTCGGAAGATGTAAGATGAACTTTGAAATAATCGGCTAATGATGCTTACTACTAATGCATTCCAACACTACGTACCTGTGTGTAGCTGAAATTGAAGGAAAAAGAAACTCGGACTGCTATGATCAGCTCAACGACTGCTATGATCAACTCAACAATGTTATCAAGGATATATGAAACTAGAGGATCAATTACACTCAGAGATTCAGAGTTTACTGAAGATCAGCTTAAAAATGCAATCAGGGATATACTGAAACCAAAAGCAAATACAGGTTCAGACAAACATTCTACTTCCACAACTTGCTCCAGTTCTTCGAGTACTGGCTCAGCTGTTGCGTGGGGCGAAGAGGCTGCAACTCAAAATTTACCAAGTGCAGAAGATCTTGACGATCTTAGGTATATCTCTCGGAAGATGAACTCCAGAGGATGTCTAGAAAAGGTAACCAGCGTATATATATGTGAAAGGAAGGCTGCCATGAATGCAGACTTACAAAGATTAGGGATAAATAATCCAAGCAACAATGAAATAATAAGGCTGGGATGGGAACCTCTCAGGTTAAAATCCATGCGTTGGGTTCGAGCAGCTAATGTTAGCTTTCAGCTACTCTTTCCACGGGAGAAGCAACTGTGTGAGTACGTGTTTAAGGGTCTAGGTAATGCCACGGATGAATCCTGTTTCATTGAGACCGCTAAGGATCCTGCTTCACAATTACTTGATTTTGTTGAATCCTTAAGCACCTGTCGTCAATCTCCAGAGAAACTCAAAAGCATTTTACTCTTGTACAAGGGGTTGTTTGCTCAAATCCCGAAGATTACCTCCGTCTTCCCATCAGATTCAGAACTAGGGAAAACCATCAGCGCTCGGGCAAATTCTATACTTTCTAGACTAGTTGAGAAAATTAGATTGGTTCTGTCAGAGTTTGAGGATGCCTTGATCCGTGAGCAGTCCACAGATCCAGCTCCTGATGGATCAGTTCATCGGTTAACAAAGTATGTAATGAGATACATAGACCTGATTCTGGATAAGAAGAACGTTCTTGAAACACTGATCATATCAAGGCCGTCAATGACGTCTGGAGAATCAATCGTTCCAGTTCCAGATATTAATGGAGTCCTGGACTTGGAAGGCTGCCAAACCCCTTTAGCAATCCATGTTTCCTGGATCACACTTACCTTAAGACTAAAAATAGAAGGGTTAGCCAAGCATTATCAAGATTCGTCCTTGGCAAATTTGTTCGTGATGAACAATGTTCACTACTTGGTGTACAAAATGAAACGAGCAGCAGCATTGGAACAGATGATTGGGGACAACCATTTGAAGAAGTTAAGTGAAAATATTGAACAAGCAAGAAGCTCCTATTTAAGAACAACATGGGATAAGATCCTAGTTTGTTTGAGAAATGAAGGTGTACATGTCAGTGGCATCTTTCACTCAGGAATATCCGTCAAAGTAGTGAAGCAGAGGCTGAAGGCCTTCAATTTACTGATAGAAGGTGTTCACAGGGACCAAGAACTGTGGGCAGTTCCAGATCCTGAGCTCCGTGAGAACCTGATTCAGTCCATTTTAGACAAATTGATTCTTTCCTACAAGAGCTTTCTTCAGCAGTTCCGCAGCCACGTTGAGAAATGTAGACATCCTCAGAGATACATCAAATTTTCCGAAGAAGAACTCGAAACCCTAGTGAGGGGTTTGTTTTCTGTATTATGAAAACAAAATATTTTATACGCTTCCATTTTCTTTTCTTTTTCTTTATTTTTTTTTTTTCTCTCTAAAATAAATGAAAAATTGGTGGGTTTAGTCCTCTAACTATTTTCATTAATTAACATAAGTCCACAATCTTTTTTTTTTTTTTTTAACTTGTTAAATCCTACATCTTTTTACGAGTAACCTATTAAGTCCTTCCGGTCAAAATTCATCAGTGCCGGGCACGTGATGATTTTTTAAGGGTAAAATCGTCTTCTTGATTATTATAAAGCTGTGAACTTAAACTAATTACAAAATCGTCCTCTTTATACCAAAAAAAAAAAAAAAAAAAAAAAAAAAAATTTATAAAACCCGGTCG
>JAXGGT010000162.1:9008049-9018589 GCA_035583425.1 Marsdenia floribunda | reverse complement strand
CCTAATTAAAAGATACAGCGTATAAATTGGATCTACTTCTGCTGGTAAATCTCTTGTGCAATTTTTTTTTTTTTTTTACCGAATACTTAGCCGGTTTTTCATATATATTTGAAATTGAATTCCAGCTGTAATGTCTGCGACCGTCGTCAGCGACTCAATTTTGATGGCGGCGCCTGATTCACAGACGGTGACGACAAAACTTACAGCGGCGGCGATGGAAGTTGATTTCGCTAAATGCGATTGCTGTGGCCTGACAGAGGAATGCACTCTGGAGTACATAGAAAGGATCCGCGAACGTTATCAAGGAAAATGGATATGCGGGCTCTGTGCTGAGGCGGTTAAGGATGAAATCGTGCGATGCGAAGAAAGACTGATAAGCGCCGAAGAGGCTTTGAGCCGTCACTTCAACTTTTGCAACAAATTTAGGTCCTCCGGGCCGCCTCCCGATCCTACAGTTCACTTAATCTCGGCTATGAGGCAGCTGTTGAGGAAAAGTTTGGATTCGCCCAGATCGCTCAGGTCTATGCCTTGTAGTCCGACGAAAAGCGTTAAGCGGAGAAGTATATTGATTCGATCTGAGAGCTGTATCCCCAACATCTCTTTGGTTGATCCGACCGAGTTTCAGGTTGCGGAAATGCAAGATGATTGTGAATGAAGCAACCATAGGTAGTAAATCATAGCTTTAGCTGAAAGTCTTGCTCGGGTAATGAAAAAATAAATAAATAAAAAAGGCAGGAATAGTCATGTTCGCTTCAGATGGTCTCAATTGTAAACATTAAAATGGATTAATGGAATAGAACATTAGTACTAATTTCTTTGTTGTTCTGTTTGGGTTTCGAATTTTCTGCTATATCATCCTCGTGCTCTGGTAGAATTTTATGATTTGAGGAGTTCCTGTTGAACCTGCGATTGTGATTTGTGGAATTACTAAATGTGATAGATTCGCATGCTCAACTTTGATTCGCTATCTTTCTGAAATATCTGCAGCCAATTTAGTGTGGCTTTGTGAATTACAATAAGATTTATTCTCTGATTCAAGAGGTTTTTTGGGTGTCCATGTGCAATTGTTCTACCTGTTTGGGTATATGAGTTTTGCTTTCAGTAGCTCTATTTTGTCTTTTCCAATTTTTATTATTATTTTATGTATGTGTGTTTTTTTCCTCTGCTTCATCATAGTATCTGATAACCATCCCCACCCACAAATGGTTGTTGTCTGCATATGCAATTTAATAGCCCTTTTTTTTTTTGATAATTTATATGCAATTTAATAGCTTGTCGAATTAGTTGTATGGACATCTTTTCCGAAATTTCCTTCTTCCCCAAGATTATGATTTAAAACCGGATACTCTTATCCATAAGGGCCAAAGTTAGCTTCAGTTTGATTGATCGAACAGAACAGGACCCGGGGGGGGTTTGGTGGAGGAGTGATGAATTCCTTCCCCTGGTCTGTTCTGACAGACTTGAGATACCGAGATGAATGAGAATGCCACGGGGAGCAAGGAGCAAGAAGCAGCAGAGATTATAATGAAAACTGGAACTTGTCAGAAATCAGAATAACATGTGGGCGATTTAGCCCCGCCTGTGACGTTCTGGAAGACAGAAACCTCTGGAGAGCAGCATGTCTGAGGAGTGGGGAGAGAGCCATGCCCACCGCTTGGGGTTGCCCCGTGAACAGTGAACTCAGTAAGTAAGGCGGGTGGGACCGAAGGAAGGTCAGGAGTGCATGCATAGCACAGCACAGGTAACCCAGAAACACGGTATTATGAACTATGATGGTCCCCGCAATGGGATTTGAAAAAAAGAAAAGAAAAAAAAAAAAAAAAAAAATCAATTCTTTCTTTCGGACACCAAACCTCAATCATGTTGGGTTTTGCAGACCAACTAACGCAATTATACGCTTGTCTTCACTCCAATAGGGGGTCAAGTAATTGTTACTTTTTTTTTTTTTTTTTTTTTTGGTAAGTAAGTAATTGTTAATTTTTCTGGTCTATTGCCTTTTGGAAATGACTGGGCATTAAGTTCCCTTCTGAGTTCTGGCCGAAAAGTTGTTGGAGCTTTGTGGATGCTACTCCATATGTACTTGTCGTCTGGTCAAATCCTCAATAATTCAGATATGCACATCACCTCTCTCTCAATTAATTTTTATTTTGATTATCTTAAAATATTTTATTATTATTTTTTTTAAAAAAAAATTTGAACATTCTCTCAAATCAGTTATGAAACATTAAAATCACCATGCCTCAACCATAACAGTGGTCGGGGGCTATGATGATGATGATGTATGTGTATTTATGTCCCGTCTCTGGCTGCCTGACAAAAAATATTGGTGGAAACCTTGAAAAGACAAGGAAAAATGAGAAGGGAAGGGATGATTTGCTTTGATGAATAGCCCATTCATAGTTGACTGTATTAACTATTAGGGGAAGAGGACCACTAAAACACTCCAAGCAACCGAACCGATTATTTTATTAAATTAAAGAAAACGAAAAGAAACTTTAATGATCCCTTCCCTTGCGATACTTTTTTTTTGTTTGGTCGGTCTTCCCTTGCGATACTAACTAAATCATAAATAAATAAATAAAAGAAGATTAGCGTGATCAGAGTAATCGTCCGGACCGAGGAGGATTACTTCTGAAAATATTAGTTCTTAATAAAAAGACTTGGTTGTACGCGTTTTTAAAATTTTTGAAAATTAAATTTTAATCAAAATGATATTTTACTAATAATTTTTTCAATATAAGAATATTATTACTTGTATATATATATATACATAGGTATTACAGGTCAGCGAACCATAATTACCATAAAAAAAAAAAAAAAAAAACAAGTCAGCGAACCATGAACTGGGTGACAACTGGAGTTTAGTATGATCACAGCACAATAATAATCAGAAAATTTGGTAAACAACTTCTTCCCCAGAAAAAAAAAATATTTAAGGCTATATTTGAATATGTATTATATTAGAAAAAAAAGGGTTTATCCGAAATAAATTTTTATTCAAAATAAATATTGTTTATTATTTTTTTAAATTGAATTTATGTTGAAAAAAGTGAAAGTTAAATATATAAATTTTATAAATATAATGATTGTATGTGTAAAAGAATATTTGTTTTGAAAAATGTGTATAAGAGTAATTTTATTAATAATATATATATTTTTTTTTTTAAAAATATTGTCCAAATGTGCTAGTTATTAAGAGACAAACATTCTTCACTCAACTCTAATAGAACGCTAGTTCTATCCAAATATAGCCTAAATTATTGGTTATTGGTTTTGATTTCTTATTATAATCATCATTAAAGAAAGAAATTTTGAAGAATAAAATAGATGAATTTGATTACACCACATCAAGTCCACAGTTACTTACCAAAAAAAAAAACAACATCAAGTCCACAGTTATCAACAGAACTTTTTTCTTGTTATTCAAACAGTATCTATGATTATGAACACAGGAATCAGAGAAACTTCCATCAGGGGGTACTGCGTTCTTTATTTTTACCTGGTCTTGAATCTCTTGATAGTTTGTGGAGAGGGAGCAAACTCTACAAAGCCAAAACAGAAATCAAGTCAAGCAGCAGATGACATAAAATACACAAAATTACATTAATAATATTACTGAAAAATGAAGAAACTGACCAACCAAAGTTGACTCCCTGTGCCAATGGCAATTCATTCCCGTAATTGATAGTGCTGTGACACACAAGAACATGAACTCAAGGTCAGAGATTTTAAAGTATGTATGTATACAAAAGGAAATGGCCAACCCAAATTTTATTTTCCAGTGAGTGATTGAACAGAAGAAAAAGAGGGTGTAGGGTGTGGTGTCACTTTATCCAAATCCAAACAGAGGAGGAGGTTAGATCCAAGGATGTTATGGTTTTCATACCAAGTTGAGCGTCTCATATACTGTTTCCAAGAATCACTTCCTGCCTCTCGACCACCTCCTGTTGCTTTTTCCCCACCAAATGCACCACCAATTTCAGCACCATTAGTTGGTATATTAACATTGACAATTCCACAGTCACTCCCGGCAGGCCTGCATTGTGTAAAATTTCAGAGGGAAGTGCAAGTGAAAGAGAATGGAGAACTGATGCTGTAGATTACCAAAGAAGCTGGGCATACAGTTTAGTTATGAAAGGACCTAAGCATGGTTAATGTATAGTTAAAACATTGCACAAAGAGAAGGCCCTAGATGCGGGCTAAATCCCCATGACA
The DNA here is from genome assembly GCA_035583425.1 of Marsdenia floribunda. Lineage (NCBI taxonomy): Eukaryota > Viridiplantae > Streptophyta > Magnoliopsida > Gentianales > Apocynaceae > Marsdenia > Marsdenia floribunda. Next base: position 9,014,374 of record JAXGGT010000162.1, on the reverse strand, counting down.
AATTGCACCAAACTCACCCGATCCATTTGAAGATAATATCTGGCTTACGAGTGAAGATGGAACTGCTTAGACCTTGAGGTACAGAGTTGTTTATATCTATTGCTTCTTTCAGAGTCTGCAATATACACGAGTTTAAAATGAGAAATTACTTGGATGTGCAGAATGTTTTTACTGTCACAAGAGAAAAACACAGTACTGAAAGGGCAACCTGAAATTTCATAACATAAAGAACTGGACCAAACAATTCTTCCTTGACAACATCTGCACTTGGAGATATTTCAACTATTGTGGGCTGCACAAAGTTTCCTTCAGATTCAATAACTGAACCACCAACTAGGATCTTTCCTCCCTGCAAATGTTAGTATATACAGAATGGTTTCAAATTTTTGCTTAGGCATGATGGTTTTAAGAAGTAATAAAGATATATATTAGCATATTTGTGTTTTACTCACATATCTTAAACCATATGAGATGTCTCAAGAAGCAGTCAGAACAGCAGTAAAATGATAATAGGTTCGATAACAAAAGCAAACAAAAAGAGCGAACCACTAAGTTCTTCCCTCAATGAGCACACAAATTAGAAACTAAGCACAGCAAAATATCAAAATGACGAAGTAATTTCAAATGGACTCTTTCTAAAATACATGACTTGACCGTATACAAGAAAAAAGGATAGAAATTCAACTTGCCTTATTATTTATTTCAATTGCAATAGACAGGACATACCTGAGATTTGATGACTTGAATTCCCTTCTCAAAGTTTTCCCTAGAGGTGCGACTATGCAGTGGCCCGAGCAGTGTACCTTTCTCTAATGGATCCCCGATTTTCACTTGTTTGTAGACATCAAGAAGGCGGTCAAGCACTTTCTGGTATATGCTTTCGTGGAGAAGCTTCATTTTTGGTAGCAAATGGAGAAAAGTGAGTAATTTGGTAGCAAATGGAGAAAAGTGAGTAATTTACCAAACCAACCAAAAATGTGTACAGAACACAACGTATTATATCGTACCAGTCTGCGGCATGTAGTACAGCGCTGACCAGCTGTACCAACAGCGGCAAACAAGACGGAGCGCACAGCAAGTTCAATGTCAGCATCGTCCATGACAATTATTGCATTATTTCCACTTAATTCAAGAAGACATTTTCCAAATCTCTGATTCACTGTCTGTTGAACCATTAAGCCTGCCTATTGTAGAAATATACATGAGCCGAACAAAAAAAATGGAAAAACAATATCAGATGAACAGAATTAATAAGATAATCAGATATATTTATAAAAAATACACTTGTGCAAGTATAAAAACTACAGAGAACACAAGAAATGCTACAAGGCTGGCACTGTATTTAGGGATTGGATTTGTGTGGGATCAGTAAATATGTTTTAACCTCCAAATGTAAGTGTGTGGATGTGTAACATGAGACTTCATATTCTGACGATTTTCGTTTGGAAATACATCAAAAGAAAAATAGGTAGTTAACTGTAGAGAACTACAATCACATGACGCATCCCTTGATCTTCAAGGCCAATAAAGTTCAATTCTGTATTAAGGTCCAGTAACAGGAGAGAGTTTTTAAAGAAAGAGGGGAATAATAATTTTTAAGAATTTCAAGTTTCACCAACAAAACTTGCTCCATTTTCAGTAAAAACCGGTAAGATCCAATATGATATTATGGGTCTCTGGAACTGAAAAATAGTACAGCAGATATGGAAGCATATATGAATGCATTTAAAAAAAGGAAAAAAAAAATAGTAAAAAAACAGAAATGGAGAAACATAAATACCTTTGAGCTTCCAGTAAATGAGACTAAAGGTATACGTTTATCTTTCGCTATTGCTTGCCCAATTTCAGCACCACCACAAAAAGCTGTGAAAATGGCACCTGGTAAGTTGTTCTTCTCAAACACCCCAGCAATTAGTCTAGTCATTGCGATGGTAATCAAAGGTGTTGTTGGAGCTCCTTTCCTGCAATCACAACATAGAAAATATTCATGACTATTTAAATATGACAGAGCACAAGATCCGCACATGGGTGTGATGCATGCAGAGTGCAGCACACCATTAGACAAGGAAAGGTCATAATTTTGTTCCTACAATATAAGGTCTATTATAGGATGTGATAAGAGTAGTAGCAGGTAAAAGTTTTATGGACCTTGAATTTCTCAGGCGTCAGGATACCAACAGGGAAAGAAAGTACACAAATTTTAACAGCTAGCCATTACCCATGTGGAAAATGTTTTTGATGATAGAGGGAATTGATTTTGTGCTGACTAATGATTTGAGGTAAGTAAGATTCATCCATTACACCCTAAAGAAACATGGAAATAAAAGCTAAAGCACTCACAAAGACTGGTGAAGGTTTTAGGCTTACCAAACAACACAATTGCCACAGACTAGAGCTATGCATGCATTCCATCCTGCATAAGCAAACCATTAGGAAACTATAGCATCATACTCATTACCAAACAGGTTCAATGAACTTAGTGGAATATGTATCAAAAAACTAATACTAAACCTGTCCAAGCAAAGCTATCAAAGTTCAATCCAAGCCATGCAAAAAACAATTTAAAGCCTATTGAAGCCACCATTTGGAAAATGAAAATGATCACAGATTTGCCATTAAGGGAAAACATACACATTTTTGGAGCCTCTTCTCATTACGTTAGATACTAATATGCAATCACTGACAGCTAAAAAATGTTTAACAGACAACACATATGACAGGCAAGAGTTTCTTTCAAAATAAATCAGGAAAATATGATCAGAAAGGTGGTCATCGGTGTCCAATTACTACCACCAAACAGCTCCACCTTGGGCATATAGAAAGAGAAGCAGCTACAATATTTGATGACAAATTTGATTATGATTGATCAACAATATCCAGAATGGTCTGACAAATTGAAATGCATTAATGTGCATGATAGACCACAATGTAAGACACACAAGTTAAAGTTTTACACAATAAAAGAGATGAATTGATTCCATAAAATGGAAAAAATAAAAATAAAAAAATAAAAAATGTCCATGCAATAGTAAATAAATCTCAACCTTTTTCTGTACATTTAATGTAAGGCCAATTAAATTTGATGGGACACATTCAGAATGGCATCAATCCTAGGTAAAAACATAGAGAAGAATGGGCTGTTCCCTGTATCATCATAAACAATTATGTCAAAGCAAAATTGAACACTGCTCTAGCTTTTTTGTTTTCCCTGCTTTTTTCTTACATATACATTTATGTTGTCAAATTAATAGGATTAGTCAGGTTTACAAGAGAGAAGAACAGAAATATCATGCCAAGCATTAATGCAGTACAAAATAAGGTAATTTAGGGGTATTAAAAACTTACAACATAACAGACAGTTTCCATTTATTCTTTAGTAAGGGCCCTTACACATCAAAGTTTCATATGTGCTGACCAACAAAGGTAAAGAAGTACAAAATAATGAGATTTTGTAAAACTAAACCTCACCTAGAACAGCACATGGAAAGTTGAAAGCAGTAATTACACCAACAATTCCAAGAGGATTCCACATCTGTGCAAATAGGATTAATAGAAAACAATTAAATGCAGTTCTGAATGTGTATACTTCCCCAAATCGCAAAGCATCAAAATCAGCACACCTCAAGCATCAGGTGATTAAGACCTGTTTAAAAGCAAGCGTGACAATTTTCAGGTAAGTTGGTCAGAAGTATATGAGAACCAGAATATTTAGACTGGACAATTTAAACAGCTGAAAATCAGTATACCAAAAACCATCACTTATCCATCAAAATAGCAGGTTAAAGATAGAACTTACGTTCTGAGGGAATAACTGATCCATTTAGTTGCCGACTTAATCCCACCGCAAAATCACACATATCAATGATTTCCTGCAAGATTTTTCTAGTCAAGCAACATACAAGAGCATCTACCTTCCAAAAATTTAAGTAAGCAGTTCCACACAGGGACATAGACAAATGTAACATGGATAAATCTATTATATATGGTTGTGCATAAGTGTTGATTATTCATGTAGTTTTCTGGCCAAGCTCCTTACTCAAGAAGATGAGGCTTGTAAGTTTTAAACGGACTGTTTTATTTCTTAGTTATTTTAGAATCTGAGACTTTAATTTTGTTGAGCACTATTAGATACATCACTAACTCCACAGGTTTGACAGAAAACAAAAGCTGATCGAGCATAAACTTCAGCCACGCCCCATGATTGGTCCATAGGAATTTAGGTAACTTAGTAAAATAAAGAAGCAAAAAAGTTATTTGTAAATATTAACCAAAGAAGTCTCTTATTTGTGATGTGGATTCTTTTCTTCCCTGAGTTAATGGCCTTAATCACAAAATAGTAGAGAATTTAATAAACCATTTCACCTATTTATGATCTACTGCCATTGTAAAAGTTATATAATCAGACATGAAAAAGGGAAAAAAAAAAAAAAAAACAGAATAAATGACAAGTAATGTCACGTACTTGAACCTCCCCTATTCCTTCAGGAAGTATCTTCCCCATCTCCAGGGATAGAAGTCGGCCTAGTTGATGAAGTTTTGCTCTCAATGCATCACCAATCTGTCTGACAATCTCTCCTCTCTTTGGAGCTGGAATCTGAAGCAAATGAAACATCCATACAATGCTAGCAGATGAAGAGAATATTTCAATTTATAATGAATCATTTCTGCATTTTTTGGGATTTAAAATTCTAGCAGATGAAGATACACAATGCTAAATCATATACTAAACTCCAAAATATGAAAAATTTAGAAGCAACTTTGCAGCCCCAAGTGAAGAACACACCTGCATCCAAACCTTTGCTGCTTCAAAGCAAGCTTGTACACCTTCCTCATAATCTTGTGGGGAGGCCTCAACAACATCAGCAATGGCCTAAATTGAAGAGAGAATTTATCCAGTGTCATAAGAACCTTAAACACTAATGTAATTGGATTCTCAATTTTGCATCATCGCACAGAATAAGTCCAATTCCACTTATCTGGCCTTTGATCAACCAATTCAAACAGTTTGGTAAGGACGATGCTCTCAGAAAATATCCATCTCGAAGTTCGTTACTTTTTCTTAACCCATAATGCTTAAGTTTAAGCAAACAAAGTAGGATATCTTAAATTCAGGATACTAGAAAATGTTTACCACTTATAAGGCTCAAAATTTTCCACACAACCTCGGAATCATTAAACAAGACACAGATTTTTTATAAAAAAAAATAATAAATAATAATAATAAATAAATAAATTTTTATCAAGAAAAAAAAAAAAAAATGCCGGAGGAGTGAAAGGGTGGAGCTTATGGACAGCCATGAAATACGACGGCCAAACGATACTAGCGCCGAGTTGAGTGAAATCAGATGTTCAAGATAAAACAATATATATTCAAAAGGAAGGGGGAAAAAAAAAAAACACGAGTACCTGATTGTTGGCTGGATTAAGGGAGGAAACCAGAGGGCCACTACCTTTCCAAGCGCCATTAGCATAGCAACCAAGGTTACGAGGATGAATTCCAATCTCCTTGAGGAACTCGTATTCTTTCTTCTCGAAACTCATTTCTAGAATTTTCCCACCTAGAAACAAATTAAACACAACTCCTCGAAAGAGACCTACAGAAATCAAAACTGAAATCTTCACTTACTTAGTTGAATTTGTGAACTCGGAGTAGAGAAATTGCAACCAACAAACCAAACTTAGAACTGAAATGTTACTGACAGATCCTCTACTTTATCCAATTTTTGAAAAGGTAATTAGAATATAGACAGGCATGACGAGGAAGCAGAGACGTAACAGTAACCAACTCTTTTTCCTCTTTTTTTTATTTTCTTTTTATTATTAGTTTTTCTTTTTCTTTTTTTTTGGAAAATTTCTTATTTTAGTCCGATAACTATTTTTTGTTTCCTGATCTTGGTTCTAAATCTTAAAAAATTTAAAACTTTGTCCTATAACTATTTTCATTTTCTAAATTTGGTTCTAAATCTTAAAAAATCTAGAATTTGGTTCCATAACTATTTTTGTTTTCTTAACTTAGTCCTTTCGACCAAATTTGTGAGAATTTTCGGTCGTTTAAGTCACTTGAAAAGTAATGAGAAAAATATAATACTCTACCTCTTACGTGACTTAAATGACTGAAAAATCTCGTAAACTTGGTTGAAATGACCAAAGTTAAAAAAACAAAAATAGTTATAGGACTAAATTCTAGATTTTTTTAAGATTTATGACCAAGTTCAGAAAACGAAAATAGTTATAGGATAAGTTCTAAATTTTTTAAGATTTTTGACCAAATTCAGGAAACGAAAATAGCTATAGGACCAAAACAGAGAATTTCCTCTTTTTTTTT
>JAXGGT010000162.1:8959407-8984655 GCA_035583425.1 Marsdenia floribunda | reverse complement strand
GAGTTTTTCATTTACTTGGGTAGTGATAATGTCATTTTTTTTTTTTTTTTTTTTTTGCAATATATGTATATATATATAAATATATATATTTTTTTTATTTTAGATAAGAAGTTATAGTTCAGTTAGTAGTAATTTTTATCTCTATCGTGTTCCAAACTTATAACCACTTAAATCATAAGTGATGTTGCTATTAAATAAGTTACGCCTTCTTGATGCATAAATGATAAAACATATGTTAAATGGTAATATTTGATGAAGAGTATGTGGTCCAGTTAGTTTTATTGACATATATCTAATTACAAAAATTTGTATTTTCCCTATGAATATTAAATAGGAAAAAAACAGATTTGATTATGAATATTGATTAGTTACAATATATACATACATATATATTCTAGTAGGTGATTCGAATCCACGTTGAATGATTAATAATGATTCCTTATTTAAAATTCATCATTTTAGTTGTTTTAATTTCCATATTATTGTGATTTGAATATGTTATAACAATTTCCATTTGTTCTATCATAACGAAAAATCTGGTGTTGCGATCCAACAGCGGAATATCATATTTTATTGTTGCCATTATCGAATAAACCAAAATCAAACCTAGTTGCTCTGATACCAGTTTGTTATAAAATTGAGAATGTTAATGGCAATTAAAAGAGAAAAGAAAATCAAAAGAACACACGAAATGAAGTTTAATATTGTCGAATCAAGTTACAAAGGAAATTAAAAACTATGATCATCAATGTAATATCAATAGTTATGAATGCTATGAATCAATGTTCTAATCAAAAGACCCTATAATACACACACACACATATATATAGGCTCATCCCTTTATTCCTAAACCTATGTAGAATAAGAAAATGAGCAACTCCCAACAATATGGGCCTAGCCCAAATATAATTTGGGTCACGATCTGAATTCGGGTCAGATATCGAATAGAATAAGTGAACTTGTGTTTTTTATTTTTTGAATAATTAGATCTATATATTATTTTTAATTAGATAAAGGGATTATTTTAGTAAAATTTTGATGATTTTTAGCATCTAAAGTTTATCTGTATATATCCTATAAAAGACACTTTTGTCATTTACAATCCCATTAAGTAACTAAGATCTTAATAAAATTATCTCAAAAGGAAAAAAAAAATTGAAAATGGAAGAAATTGAAAAATTAGATGAAATTGAAAGAAACGAAGATTTCATTAAGATGTGAATATGTTAATGGAATTATAAACGACAAAAATATCTTTCGTGAGACATACAAATACTTGACACATGAATTCCAGTGATTAAAAATTATCAAAATTTTGTTAGAAAGACCCCTTTGAATCTAATTGTCCAAAAAATAAAAATAATAACTTATTTGTCCAAACAATAATAATATAAAAAATAAAATAACTAATTTTTCTATTTATAATAATATCCATAATAAATTCATCAAATTTATTATTTTTAAAGTAAAATTTTATAATTGAATAAATTATTGGTGCACAACTGACAGATGTTTTAATGTATATATATTATGAATACTGGTAAAATAAAAGTAGAAAAATATAAGTGAATTTAAGTTGGAATATTTATGAAGTGCATTTGGTAAAAATCGGATCCGAATAGGAATTATTTTATTTTATTTTTTAATCTAAAAGGATTTACATATAATACATTCATTAAACCTTTTAATGCAACAAGGACTTGGTTGCCATTGTTGTTGAAAGATAAGGACGTATAGGTCCACTGCAAAACAAGCTTTGTTGCAACTTTCTGAATAGTTTCCTATGGCCGCGTTTTTATTGGGCAAAGCACAGAACAGAACTCGATTTTGACTCAGCAGCCTCAGTAGAATTAAGTTCTAATACGAAAATTCTTCTTTCTATTCTTCAAAGAAAATATAAATTATATATATATACATACGTATATATTATTTTCTTACTTCAAAACTGTTCTTCTTGCAGTCGTAAGAATAATATTGAAAACGTGTGGACGGTGAGATCCTCTTCTGGTCCTTTCCCCCCTCCTCCTCTTTTCGCTTATATATATGTGTGTGTGTGTATAGTTTATTTATTCACCATAGATACATATATAGCTCCTCATTTTTCCGTGCTTATAGTCTCAATCTCTAGGTGACGACAACAGCGACAACCTTTTCTAAGGAGAGATCATCAGAGGAGAAATTAAGGAGGGGAAGCGGCAGAAGAATTCAAGATGGCACTTGTTAAAGAAATCATGGGTTGTTCCGTGCTTGAAAATTCTGTTGTTTTCTTAAGTTCATCGAAGAATCTAGTTGCGGATCGCGGCGGGCAAAAGAATCGATTTTATTCGAGGCCGGCTGTTTTGGAAACGAGGAGGTTACAGTTACGGAAGGAGGCAGGGAGGAGTGGTCGGCCGGTTACTCATGTGGTGGCAGCTATCAGCGAGAAGAATCTGGTAAAGCTGCAGTTGACGGAAAAACCAGTACAGTTTAAGGTACGGGCTGTGCTGACTGTGAAGAACAAAGATAAGGAAGATTTCAAGGACACATTAGTCAAACACTTGGACGCCCTCACTGATAAAATCGGAAGGAATGTTGTTCTACAGCTTGTCAGCACTGAAATTGATCCAAGTAAGTCGACTCAATTCAATTTTTTTTTTTTTTTTTTTTTTTTTCTCTTTTGGATTTAATTGATTATGGCTGATTTGGTATTTTTACCACTTTGTGCAATATATGGTTTAAAGAAACAAAGGCCCCAAAGAAAAGTAGCAAAGCAGTACTGAAGGACTGGTCCAAGAAATCAAATTTGAAGACAGAGAGAGTGAATTACACCGCAGAATTTGTGGTAGACTCAAATTTCGGGGTGCCCGGTGCGATCACCCTCTCAAACAAGCACCAGCAAGAGTTCTTCTTGGAGAGCATAACTCTGGAAGGCTTCGCCACCGGTCCAGTACATTTCCCCTGCAATTCTTGGGTCCAATCTGCAAATGATCACCCCGGAAAAAGGATTTTCTTCTCTAACCAGGTAAATTTTTTTTTTTTTTTTTTAAGAAAACATTGTCTTCTGTTCTCTGTGTTCATAAAAGTTCAGTCACCTTTCCTCCATTTTTGGTCAAATTCATCATCTATTTTCTTCTTTTAACAGTCATGGAAAATCTGACCTTTGTCTGACTTAAAGACAAAATCAGGGGCCGATCTTTGTTGAAATTCAACTATACATGCATGCCAAAGTTTTTATGTCAAATTAAATCTTACGTTACCTTAACTTGTGGGCATATATATTTACCAAAAAAAAAAACTTGTGGGCATATATATATATATCTATATAAATTGTGATATCTTATCTTATCTTATACAATATAAATATGATTAAATACTTATTATTAAGTCAAAATATTTCTTTTAATGCCATAAAAATAATGTTAAATAATTAATTTTAGGTACTTCTAAATATATAATTACTAATTCACAAGTTTGGATGGTGATATAAAGTATAAACAATGCTTAACTTTTGATGAGTTATCATAAAATAATTTGAATTCTAATTTATTCCATTAAATTTGTAATTTTTATAATTATATACATAAATTAAATTTATTTATGTATTTAAAAATTTGACAACAATTATTACATCACATGATGTGCCGGCAGTTTTTTCCAACCAGTTTTGTCAAATTTATCCTTGGAACTTGAAAACGAAGCTTCAACTTATATTACTAAGTAGTAAATTATTATTATTATTTTCAAAATTTTTAAAAGAAAAATTGAGATTTGAGGGCGCACTTAGCATGGACATGGGTTTGCCACGTCCCCCCAGTGATGGTTGGATTATTAGCAGCCCTTAGAAAATTATTAATGAGGTTAATATGGTAATTATAATTAATCTAAATTTTGTTAATTTCCACTAATATTTAATGAAAGGAACATATACCCATTTCGGATTAAATTGATTTTGAATATATAAAAGTCAGAAGAAACAATCTTCTTATCATATGTCAGCAGATTTTGTTTTTGATTTTAATTTTGTTTTATTTGAAGTAATAATGAATTAATTTCACATGGAAAACTCTTGTGCAGCCTTATCTACCTAGTGAAACACCTGCTGGGCTTAAAGCGCTGAGGGAGAAAGAGCTGAGGGATCTGAGGGGAGATGGCAAAGGTGTTCGGAAGTTGTCCGATCGGATATATGACTTTGCCACCTACAATGATCTGGGTAATCCCGACAAGGGAATCGACTATGCACGGCCGAAGCTCGGAGGCGAAAAGATTCCGTATCCACGGCGGTGTCGTACTGGACGTGCTCCCTCTGATACCGGTTTGTAATTTGATCCCGTTGTTGTTTAATCACGTGGGATTTGGTTGTTGTTCACGATCGACGTGTTTGATAAATTAATTAAAACGATGGATTCAATTTCAGATTTGGAAACGGAGAGCCGTGTTGAGAAACCACTGCCAGTGTACGTGCCCAGGGACGAACAGTTCGAGGAGTGCAAGCAAGATGCATTCTCTACCGGGAGGCTTAAAGCTGTGCTGCACAATTTGCTACCTTCGTTGATGGCGAATATCTCTGAAAAGAACCATGATTTCAAGGGCTTCGGCGACATTGATAGCCTCTACAGTGAAGGTTTACTTCTGAAACTTGGGGTGCAGGATGAATTTCTGAACAAGCTTCCGTTGCCCAAGGCTGTCAATAAATTTAAAGAAGGCGATCTTCTCAAATACAACATTCCCAAGATTCTATCAAGTAAAGCACCTTAATTTTCCTTTAGTAGCAGTACATTAATTAATTATTGATACTAATTAATAGCTACTTATGATATTGTTTATTATTACAAACTAATGTCGTGTTATATATGCAGAGGACAAATTTGCATGGTTAAGGGACGATGAATTTGCACGTCAAACACTGGCAGGGGTCAACCCTGTAAGCATTGAGAGGCTTCAGGCATTTCCACCTGTCAGTAAGCTTGACCCTGAAATCTACGGTCCACTAGACTCTGCACTCAAAGAGGAGCATATTATTGGCCACCTCAATGGCATGACTGTGCAAGAGGTAAGTAGTTTAAGCCAGTGTCAGGAGCCATCTTTTTTTTTTTAATTATTACTGCAAAGGCACGCTAATAACAACATGTATTGTTTGTTGGATGGTGAATTGGATCACAGGCGTTAGACGCAAATAAGCTATTCATACTGGACCATCATGATGCTTACCTGCCATTTCTTGATCGGATTAACGCTCTGGATGGCCGTAAAGCATATGCCACCCGCACCATATTCTTCTTGTCCGATGTTGGCACCCTCAAACCCATAGCAATAGAGCTGAGTCTCCCTTCGGCAGGTCCAACTACCCGCAATAAGCGAGTTGTCACACCTCCCGTAGATGCTACGACCAATTGGATGTGGTTGCTTGCTAAAGCTCATGTCTGCGCCAACGATGCTGGTGTTCATCAACTTGTCAACCACTGGTAAATATTTTTAATTATACTTAATTCGTAAAAAGTGTTTTTGGATCGATGTTTAATTGAATCTAATTAGTGGCCGTGTTTGTGTGCAGGTTACGTACGCATGCAGGCGTTGAACCCTTCATCCTGGCGGCACACAGGCAACTAAGTGCCATGCACCCTATTTTCAAGCTTCTGGATCCACACATGAGATACACAATGGAGATCAATGCCTTGGCTCGCCAGAACTTGATCAACGCTGATGGAGTCATTGAATCTTGCTTTACTCCTGGTCGATATTGCATGGAGATCAGTGCCGCTGCTTACAAGAGTTTCTGGCGTTTTGATTTGGAGGGTCTCCCAGCCGATCTAATCAGAAGGTAAAAAAAAAAAAAAAAAAAAAAAGTTCCTGATTTTCTTCTTTGAGGTTCAGCAAAAATAAAATTATTTAAAAAAAAAAAAAAAGGATGAAGAAAAAGAAGAAAACGGGGCTTATTTGTTGGGCTTTTTTGTCTCTCAGGGGAATGGCAGTCCCAGATTCAACCCAACCCTATGGGCTAAAGCTTGTAATGGAAGACTATCCCTATGCAGCAGATGGGCTGATGATATGGGCTTCCATTGAGAAATGGGTCCGCTTCTACGTGAATCGCTACTACCCAGATTCCAGCCATATCTGTAATGACAGGGAGCTTCAAGCCTGGTACGCAGAATCCATTAACGTGGGCCACGCTGACCTAAGAAATGCAGAGTGGTGGCCCACTTTAGCAACTCCGGAGGATCTCACTTCAATCCTGACCACCATCATCTGGCTCGCATCCGCTCAGCACGCCGCTCTGAACTTCGGACAGTACCCCTACGGTGGATACGTGCCGAACCGGCCGCCGCTGATGCGGAGATTGATCCCGGACGAAAACGATCCGGAGTACGGCGTGTTCATGGCCGATCCACAGAGATATTTCCTATCGGCACTTCCAAGCCTGCTGCAAGCCACAAAGTACATGGCAGTGGTGGACACATTGTCAACTCATTCCCCTGACGAGGAATACCTTGGGGAGAGGACCCATTGCTCGACGTGGACGGGAGACCCAGAGCTAGTCGAAGCATTCTTTGATTTTTCAGCTGAAGTTAGTAGAATAGAGAATGAGATTGAGAAGAGAAACGCAGACCCTAAACTGAGGAACAGATGCGGTGCCGGAGTGCTACCGTACGAGCTTCTGGCACCTAGTTCAGGACCAGGGGTAACATGCAGAGGTGTTCCAAACAGCGTCTCAATATGATCCCCGGGGAGTTGGGGTTTCTGAGATGGACAGAGATTCGTGCATGAGATAATAGTATTCTAAGTAGTATATATATATATATTCAAGATCATAAAAGTATAGGAACCCTAATATGTATAGATCAGGGGCGACGTTCTAAACGACTATTAGTATTTAGGGTATATTTTGAGAGGGCTTTTTCTTCTCTTAATTGGTGGAAAAAAGAAAGTGATTTTGTAAAGAATTGCGTTAAAAATAACAAATAAACAAAAATTACTTATAAAAGTATTATCCAATAGTATTTTTTCCATTTTTTTTTTCCCGTGAAGAGTGGATCTATTATATATTAATCAAATGTACACAATATACAAAAGAGTACTCCTTTACAGATTTTATTGAGGAGTAGTCAGTGTGTGGTCATTAGACACTCAGGTTGTCAATGTGGTCCCCGCCGTTGGTCTACTTCATGAATAAACTTATTTTTAACAGTCCAAAGATCATGCACCACCTGACGGAAGACATAGTCCCGGTGGAGTTGGTTGGTCAGGTTGCACATCAATTTAGAGAGATTCAGTTTCAGCCAGTCAGCTGCAGAGGTGGAATACCAAAAGAGAGAAACATGCTCACCCTGCAGGAGAGCATGCCATACTAGGCAGATCACCGGGCAGTCCCGCAAAGCATGCAAGGGAGATTCCTCCGCTCTGTTGCAGCGTACACATAGAGGGCTGTGAATAATATTCCTTCTCCAAAGTAATGCACCAGTGGGAAGTCGATCATGCTGGAGTAGCCACATGGTCATGGAAGGCCTAGCAGGTCCTTTAAAACGCCACAAAGATTTTCAAACTCCGTCTCGAGCGTTATTCTCAGCTGGACATAAGATGTTGAAAGCAGAAGTAGAGGAGAAGGTTTCATTGCTTGACACCACCCAAACACATTCATCCACCTTTGCGCCGTCCAAGCTGACATGACAAATCTGGTTGAGTACACCTGGCTCCAAGAACGCCCGGAGTTCCTCCAATTTCCAAGTGTCATCTTCATTCCAATAGTCCCGGACGCGCCAAGTAAGCCATGCGGGTGGGATACGTTGTGTACATTCAGCCGACAAAGGAGACTTGGACACCCATGCGTCTGTCCAAAAATATGCGAGTGTTCCATTGCCTACAGTCCAACAAATACCGTCCTTAAGCAGTTGCTATCCTCGGCGGATGCTTCGCTAAGTGTGGGAAATAGCTACTGGGCATTTAAGATTATGGAGGTCAAAAAAACCACCATACTTAGTCCATAAGATTTTACTCCAGAGCAGCTGGGGAATCTGTAGCATTCTCCAACATAACCTGGCCAGGTTGGTGTCTCCGAGTCTCCTAATCCCCAGTCTCCCAGCGCTTCTAGGTTGGCAGACCACATTCCACGCAAGGTGATGCATTGTCCGTTTCTCGCTGGAGTCGCCCTAGAGAAATTGACGGTTCTGCTTTTCTATATTATCGAGGATACTCTGTTTGGAATAGCAAGGCTCGAGAAATCCTAGACAACGACTTCATCTTCCAACCTGCCAGTTTGTGTCGTACCTTGAGGACAACATAGTCATAGGATTCTTGGAAACACGGGAGTGAAGAAGCGAAACCCCCAGATAGTTGCCCAGTTTACTAGAGATAGATATATGAAATTCCCTACTAATATCGCCTTGCAAGCCCTTGGCAGTGTTGGGGGAAAACCAGACCACTGATTTCTATAAATTTATTCTCTGCCCAGACATGCCACAAAAGTCAGCCAAAATTGTCTCCATAGCAGTGGCTTGGTTAGTAGATGTTGTACCAAACAGGAGAAGGTCATCCGCAACCGGAGAGCCCCCTCGTGAGGTGAAGATAGGTTTTCATTCTTTGTGTTCAATGGCTTTGGAGATCCGTTGTCCCAACACCTCCATACATAGGACAAAAAGATACTGGGACAAAGGATCTCCTTGTAGGAGACCTTGTTGGGGGTTGAACTTCTCCAATTGCTTACCATTTCATAAAAGGGACAAGGACATCGAAGTGATGCACAATAGAATGAGTTTTGTCAGATGGGTATTGAATCCGGCAGCCAGGATGACTTCATACAAGAACTTACAATCCGCTCGGTCGTATGCTTTTTCCAAATCAATCTTTACTATCATCCCTCCAACCTTGCCTGTCTTGTGACGCAAAGAGTGAATTAATTCCTGAGCAATGACAATGTTATCAATCACCTGTCGTCTTGGAATAAAGCTCGTTTGGTGCTCCCCTTCAAGTTTCGCCATCATAGACTTCAACTTGATGGCCAAGACTTTCATAACAATCTTGATAAGCATATTGCAAAGTGCTATGGGTCTAAAGTGGGTCATTCTTTTTGGAACTTTCTGCTTTGGAATCAGAGAAATGAGGGTGTGGTTCTCCTCCCTCGTGATTGTCCCTATCCGAAAGATATGGGAGATGTGTTGTGTTACGGATTCCCCCAAAATGCCCCAACATTTCTAGAAAAAGCTGGGGATAAAGCCATTCGATCCCGCTGCTTTGTTTGGGCCAATTTGAAAGAGGGCTATCCTAATTTCCTTCACGGCAATATCCCGATTTAACCATCGACAATCATTATGGCTGAGATTAGGGAAGTTCCAATCACTGAAAGAACATGGATGGGTATGTTCAGCGGAGTACAAGTCCCGGTAAAAATCGGTTGCCCAACTTTCTAGTAGCTGCAGGTCATCAGTCCATCGACCCTCATTATCCTTCAATTGGACAATATGTTTTTTCCTCTGGCGAATGCTCGCCACAGTATGGAAGTATTTTGTATTACATTCCCCCCTATGGATCCAGGCAATTTTAGCTTTCTGTCTCCAAAATTATTCTTCACGACGAAGTGCAACATCTAGTTCAACCAATAATCTGGACTCAAGCTTCTCAATGTAACTGGAAGTTCGGAGGCTTAGTGCTCGCTGAATTCCTTCCAAGCGGGCCATACATATCCGTTTCTGCTCAAAAATGTTTCTGAAATAATTTCTATTCCAGACAGACACCAAGGTCTGGAGGCGGTTCAAGTACTAGTGAAGGCAGTCTGATTTGTCGGCCTATGCTGCCTGAACCACTTTCGCAAAGGCTGGGTCTTGCAACCAAGTGGATAACATATGAAAACGGTGGTTGTTCTCCTCGCACATTGCATAGGGAGGGTAGAGAGTAAGACTGGACAGTGATCAAAGAAAACCCGGGGAAGATGTTGAACCTGTGAATTCAGAAATCGCAGTTGCAACTGAACATTGCCCCAAGCGCGGTCTAGTCTCTCACATATTTTCCCCATACTATGTCTGCTATTTGTCCAGGTAAATTTGGGGCCTAAAAAGCCCAAGTCCAATAGGTCGCAAGAACCAATGAGGTCATGGAGGAGTTTAGAATTATGACTAGTGACCACCGTACCTCCCCTTTTATCCTCAACATTGAGCACTTGATTCCAATCTCCCATGAGTACCCATGGAGTCCGAAAACACGTCCCAACCTTCTGCAGAAAAGACCAAAGAATTATGCGGAGGAGCAAGTGTGGCGAAGCATAAACGGATGTCAAACCCAATCCACCCGATTTTGTTTCTGAAGGATGGCCATAATGGCGTGATCATCAATTGTTGCAATTTCTAGGTCTATGCAGGTATTATCCCACAGAAGCCAGATTCCACCCACAAAGCCTTGAGCTTCAACAATAACATACCTGGAGAGAGATGAGTATGCCAAAATGCAGGGAATATAGACACTACTATGTACCTTTATTTCTAGGAGTATTGTCTATGAAGCTTTAGCAGCTCACTGAGATGTCTGTGGAAGTTGTCCGACTTAGCATCGCAGCAATTCCATGACAATATTTTTATGTTCATTTTAAAACAATTAGGAAGAGTGTGGAGAGGCCTTACCATCTGTTGCTTGCGGGCCTACTTTTTGGTCCAAAGATAGATCGATACTGTCTACTAAAGTAACTGGATCAGACAAGACAACAACCATATGAGCGGGTGGGCCCAGATCCACCTGCATCAACGAACTCGTTTGGCCACTGCTGGGTACATTAATGGGCTTGGGCACATTTGCACTCTCAGTGGGTGGAGACGATCTGTCAAGGCCCACCACACCGTGAGAAACCAGTTATTTCCCAGCCTTGCGCTTTGGGTTGGAGGGGATCCATCGAGGGATGTTGGGCTGTAGTTCTCCTAGGGGGCCTAGTTGGTCCATGACCGTATTGGGCATGGTAGCCTTTCGGCCTTTGGTGTTACCTCCAGTAGACTTGCGGCTCAAGGCTTTGAGCTTAGAGTTGGGCGAAGGGACTTTAGCATGGGCCTTAATACTGGGGCCAGCAATTGACACTTGTCCAGTCTGACTTTTCCCTTTTGCCTTTTGATTGTTGACTGCTGCAACAGGGGGTGCATGCAACTCTGAGGTCAACCCCTGATTCCTCGGCTTTCGTGTTGGATGATCACTCCTCACATCAACTGCCCGGACCTATGCGCCTTCTAGATTCCTCCTGTTTTGTGGGTTTTACCTTCTGCTCCAGTGGGTTGGGAGCATCCAGGGGCCATACGGACCTTGTACTTTAGGTTTTGTTGCTGTTGTGTTATAGCCCAGAGGGGGCTCATCGGCTAGGGGTCCATGCATTCTATAGTGTTCGGTCTTGTGTCCGTATTGTCCACAGGTGAAGCAAATAAGGTGTAGACCCTCGTACTCCACTGCCTGTGATCGCCCGTAGAAGGTAGTCTTTGGTACCAAAGGAGCAAACAAGTCCAACTTAACACATACCTGTCCGTACTTTCCCTGTGTGCTGGCTATGGTGTTCTAGTCGACCTTGATAGCTTTGCCGAAGGCTCCACCAATCCTCATAAGGGATTTCTCATTAAAGAATTTGATAGGTAATCCCGAAAGTCTGATCCAAGCAGGTGTTGAGGTAATCGTGGCCAAGGCCAGGCGGAAGTTGGGTTTCTACTTAGTAACTGTCAGATAGTGGCCAAGAATGATTCAAGGACCCCTTTCCAACACATGGTGGTAGTCCTCCTCCAAGTAGAACCTTGCTAAGAAAAAACCTTTCTCTAGGTCAATGAGCTTGCAACCTTATTCCAGCTTCCAAAGGTCCTTAATACGTTACTCCAAAACTTTGTATGACATAGATTTGCCAAGCAGCTTGAGAATCAGTGCTTTGCGCCACGGTTTCCACATCTGTTGATACTCCTCAAAGGGGATATCGATAGTAGGAGAAGCCAAGTCGTCATCACTGGAAACTAGGGGGTTCTTTAGGTTTGATAAGTCTAATTCCTCTCCCTCATCCATGTTTTCATCGCCTGCGTAGAGAGGCGGTCTGGTGATAGCTTTGCGCAACTTGTCAGCAAAGGATTGGCCACTCCAAGGGGTAGGGTTTGGTATGTCCATGCCAACAAATTGCGGTACCTCAAGTTCAGCCTATTCTCCCTGGACGAAGGTAGCGTTTGCAGGGGAGAAGGGACACTCATTGAGCCGCCGTTTAGTTTTCCGTAGGCTACACCAAAGCTAGTCAACCTCTTCAGTAGAGAGAGTGGAGGACATAGAGACAAAATTTTTGTTTTACCCCAAACACATATTGAAAATTACATCCAATAGTATTTTTTCAATATATATATATGAATTATAAGAACAAATTTAATAATTAAAAGAAAAAAAAAAGGTAACGTAACTCTTATAATTTAAAATAATTATATATGAGGGAAGAGACACTGCTTAGACAAACCACGTGTGATGTGCTAATTGGTGTTTGGTACACATCTATTATTTCTATGAGAACCGACACCTGCCAATAATTGACAACGGTCTTAGATGATCAATTGGGCAAAAATCTCAGTGCTTTCTTATTTATTTATTTATGGAAAATTAGTTATTTTAGTCTATATACTAATTTTGTTTGGATAAAAAGGTCTCTATTTTTTATTTTTGGATAAACGAATCTCCATTTTTTTTTTGTTTGGACAAAGGGGTCACTGTCTTTTAATTTTTGGATAAATGAATCCTTATTCTTTTTTTGTTTGGACAAACGGATCCTTTTGTGCAATTTTTTTATACAAAAAAAAATGTTAATTTTTACATGATTTATTATTATTCTACATATTGTAATGATAATTATTTCATTTTATTTTTTAATTTCTCATAATTTGTCGCTTCTTTTGTTATATTTTTAGACAAAAATTAGTTAAAAGGACCCATTTTCCAAATAAAAAAAGAATGGGATTCGTTTATCCAAAAATAAAAAATAAGAACCCCTTTGTCCAAATGAAAAAAGAATGAGAATTCGTTTATAAAAAAATAAAAAATAAAGATCTTTTTGTCCAAACGAAATTAGTTTGAGGAATAAAATAACCAAGTTCCCTTTATTTATTTCGTCAGCTATAAATTACTTTTTCACGATCTTCTAAGACATATATAATACAAAACACTAATAGAATTTTAATTAATTTCAACATTTAATACTCCTTATTTAAAATATTTTTGATTATTTGAAGTGATAAGAAAATTATTTTTTATATTTTTATAATTTTTAATGTAATTATAATTTTTATTTTTTTAAAATAATTATAAGGTGTAGTTTAGTTGGTAGCAACTTCAGTTAGGATCCGAGAAGTCTTGAGTTCAAGACAAGACAGTGAGGCAAAAATACCTCAAATTTCAAAAAAAAAAAAGAAAAAAAAAGAAAAATTGGACATTTTACTCCCCATTTTATTTTTGTTTGGAAAAATTAGTATCTATCTTTTTTCTTTAAATTTTTTAGTCCACAAATTAAAATTCATTGGATAAATAAGTCATTTTGACTATATTTTTACCTATTTTCGATGTCAAAAGTCATATAATTTGCATGTATACATTTTTTGAATGAGTAAAAATACTCTTATTTAATATCACACTTGTAAATTTTGCATGAATTTTGGCATCAAAAATAGGAAAAAAGTATGTCTAAAAAGACTTATTTATCCAATTAATTTTAATTTAGGGATTAAAAAAGTTAAAGAAAAATATATGATTAAATTCTTTCAAATAAAAATAATATGGGGACTAAAATATCCAATTAAAAAAATTATTATTATAAATATTGATTTTTAAATTGGTATATTTTTTTTTTGTTAATATATGAGAATACATAGTGAATAGAGAGGAAATGATCGTGATTATTCGCACGAAGCGAAGGTTACGTACCATTAGACTGAGTATTGGTTAAATTGGTATAGATAATGTGTGGTAGGAAATCTCGGATTGTGATGGAAAAGGTTTTATTTGGGCTTAAGCTTAATTTATGTCGGACATGTTCGGGTTGAAAAGCCCATAACTGCCTCAATTTCTTATATACACTATGAACCAAAGATCCAAAATATTTGGGCTAAAATATCAATCGGCTTGTATAACTTGTACGGACTTCTTAGCGTTATTAACTTTTCTGCTGGCTATTGACCCAAAAAATATTTTTAAAAAAATTAGTAAGTTTAATTTTTATTTTATTTTTATTATCTTTATATATATATATATATATATATATATATCTTTTTATTTCTATATTATTTTCAAGTGATCCTTTTAATCATATTTTTAATTAATTTTGATTCAGTTAAAATTTTATGATTAATTTATACTTATTTTAATTTAATTGAATAAATTAAAAATTCTTAAAATAAATATTAAAACTAAATTTTAAAATTTTAGTTTAATAAAAATTATCAAAATAATTATTAAAAAATATTTTTAAAATAAAAAAGGTTAATAATTAATAAATTAAATTAAATTGACCTATTTTCTTTTATATATATATGTATGTGTGGTAATAATTGGATAAATGAATTGCACAAACATTTTTTATTTTGTCTATAAAATTTTGAATTGTGTTACTTAGATAATAAGGGTGTGTTTGGATTGGGATTTTTTTAAAAAAATTTTTTTTTATTCAAACTCAAAAAAAAAATAAAAATAAAAATGAGGTGTATTTGTTTGGACACCACCTGATATGACACTATTCATTATCTTTCTACTTGCAAAAAAAAAAAAATAATCAAATATTGAAATATTTATAAAATTCAATATTCAGTAAATATATCACTTTAATAACAATATCATCACCACAATTAATAAAATATAATATTTTTGTTCATGACTTAATGAGTAAACTAAAAAACAAAAAAAAAATTCCAATTCAAATGTAAACAGCAATTTCGCATATGCAAAAATTAAATTAAAAATAATATAAATACAAAATTAATTTTAAAATATGTATTTCATTAATTTAAATATGCGGGTACAATCTCTATCTAATCCGCTAATTTTATCCGTCAATGGATTCGAGGGCTTTTGGGCTTGATTTCGATCCGTTCGAAGATATCGATATTGGATTTATCCTTCCAAGGGTCTTCTGACTTGATCTTGGAATGAATCTATCTTCGAGGGCTTCGAGGGCCGTTAGGCTTGATCTCAATCTTTGGTTTGATTTCTCCAAGAGCCTTTGAGGCTTGATCTCGAAGATGGATTAGAAGTAAAAGGGAAGAATTTGATATGATAGAGCTTCACAACCTTCAAGACTTGTGCTCTTTGAAGCTTTCTTCCTCTTCTATTTATGGAGGAAGAGATGACAAGAAGAAAGCCTCTTGTGGTGATGTGGCGCTTTCTGATTGGCCGAGACACGCCTTCAATTCTAATTGGTGGTTAGTCTTTGTCACATCGCCACGTATCAGTACATCATTCATTGCAGTAAATGAAGAGTAATTAGGTGGAATTTTATCTATTACTTAATTATCTTAAATTACTTTTACAAATTTCTATTGGCAAATTGGTGCAAATAATCATTTATCTTTTTTCAATTGGTGCTTATAGTCCTAAATCTTTAATCTGATCTTTTAATGTCTTCTATGTATTTTTTATTGGAGCATATGGTCATTCCGTTAAATTTTTAACGGTCAATTATTAGACAACCCTTTTTATTTTTTCATTTTTAATAAATTTCAAGGGCAAAATAGTCTTTTTAACTACACATCTCTCCTCTTTTTTCTTTTTTTTTTTTGTATCTCAAGGAAAAAAATCGACATTTTCATCTTCTATTCCAATTAACAAAAAAATAAAAATAAAAATAAAAAGGAAGGATTTTTATTTCATGAAGCTCAAAAGTAAAATTCAAATTAAGAAGTAAAATTCCGAGAACACAGTGAACTTCTAATTTGAATCTACAATGTTTGAGACTACTTCTGCATAAATTGAGTAGAGGGGAATAAGAAATTTACCTTAAGTAAGTTTTTGTTCTTTTTTAATGTAGAAAGATTCAATTCTTTTGTATTACATGCCAATAAAAAAACTTTCTCTTTTTTCTTTCAGGGATTTTAATTTTAAATTGTTAGATTATTTCGATGTATGACTCCATAAAGAATTCCTAATTTGCTTACTTTCCCATTGCCCATGGCTAAAGAAAGAGCACTACAGTTATCACAAAAGACCATTCACGACTGAAAGTCTAGGTAACTAATTCCCATTTCACTTATCATCCCCAACCGCCTTAACAACATAAAAGGAAGAATATAATTTTTATTAGTTCATGTAATACATTAGATTTTATTATTATTATTATCTTGGACATTTTAATCCATTAAAAAAAATTAAATTTAATATAATAGAATTGAAATAATTGGAGATTCGATTTTTCTATTTTGAATGATTATTTAATATAAAAGATTCAAAAAAATATTATTATTTAATAAAGAAAATAAAATAATAAATGATGCATGTCTTTATTATTATTATTATTATCTTCGACTTTTTAAATTTTTTTTTCTGGAATATAAAAAGATAAAAAAAGGAGAGAGGTGTAGCTAAAAAAATTATTTTACTTTTGAAATTTATTAAAAATAAAAAGGATAGACTAATAGTTGATCGTTAAAAATTTAACTGAAGGACTATATGACATTAAAAGATAAAATTAAAGATTTAAGATTATAAACACCAATCGAAAAAAGATAAGGAACTATTTGCACCAATTTACCTTTCTACTGTTACACCAAACACACCCTAAAAATTTCTCTTGAACAGGAGTAATTAATTTAATAACGACATTAACATTTTAATATCATATAAGACATTTCTTCCTTTTATGATAAAAAAAAAAAAAAAAATGATGCTATCTTTTGATTCAAAATATTTATTTTACTTCAAAAAATATAATATATATATATATATAATACACACAAATAAATAATATTTAAATTTGGAAAATTCCTGATTTTAGTCCTGTAACTATTTACGTTTCCCGAACTTGGTCTTAAATCTTTAAAAATACTTAACTAGATCCTATAACTATTTTTAAATTCTGAAATAGGTCATTCTGGCCAAAATCCTCCCCTTTTCCGGCACTCCCAATCACATGAGATACACATATCCTCTTTTTTGAGGACATTTTCGGTAATCTATTCCATCCCTTCAAAAACAAATATATATACTAACTTTCCACCACCGAAATTTCTTCTTCTTCCTCTTCTTCACTTCACTGTAATGGGGAGTTAGTTTATAATTTTTAATTTTTATTTTTTAGGGATAGAAGACATTACCAAAAATGCCCTAAAAAAAGAGGGCATGTGTATCTCACGTGATTAGGAGTGCTGGAAAAGGGGAAGATTTTGGCTGGAGGGACCTATTTCATAATTTGAAAATAGTTATAGGATCTAGTTAAGTATTTTTAAAGATTTATGACCAAATTTAAAAAACATAAATAGTTACAGGATTAAAATCGAGAATTTTCCTTTAAATTTTTTAACTATAGAATGGATGGATGTGGATAAGCTGCCAGTCTGCCACTACTTTAAGACTGGCAACTTTTACAGAGGTGGACGACTTAGAAGAAAGTAGTGTCTGAGTCAAGCTACTGGTGGGTCCACCCGAAACGCAAAACACAACTATCAACAACGAGCCACCGGCTGCTGTAACCGTACACGTGGATCGTAATTACAATAAAATATCTAATATATAATCCGACACATTAATGAATAGATTTGAAAAAAAAAAATAATAGGAAAAAGAAGGACTCACAAACTCAAAATTTTAAAACAAATGCTAATTAAAAAGGCGAATAGTGATCTTTTATTTATTACTTCAATTTCACTTACTTATTTGATGTGAAATTTCTTGTGAAGGTCCCCTTCTAATATATATATATACATTAAAAAGTAAAAAAAAAAAAAAAAAAAAAAACATTAATTACACATAAATAATAAGCGAAACTTTATATTATTAAAAGAAAATGAGTAAATTCATTGTGGGAGTGGGTGGTCAAGTCAAGTCTTGAGGGAAATTGATGGGAAAGAATGGTATTTGGTTATTTTTTATATGGAAAATTCTCGATTTTAGTCTTGTAATTATTTACGTTTCTTGAATTTGGTCCTAAATCTTTAAAAATACATAACTAGATCCTATAACTATTTTCAAATTCTGAAATAGGTTCTTCTGGCCAAAATCCTCCCCTTTTTCGGCACTCCCAATCACATAAGATACATATACCTTCTTTTTTGAGGACATTTTCGGTAATATCTTCTATCCCTAAAAAAAAAAAATTATAAATTATAAACTAACTCTCCATTACAGTGAAGTGAAGAAGAGGAAGAAGAAGAAATTTCGGTGATAGAAAGTTAGTTTATATTTTTATTTTTTGAAGGGATGAGAAAAATTACCAAAAATGCCCTAAAAAAAAAGAGCATGTATATCTCACGTGATTGGAAGTACTAGAAAAGGGGAGGATTTTGGCTAGAAGGACCTATTTCAGAATTTGAAAATAGTTATAGGATCTAGTTAGATATTTTTAAAGATTTATTGATTTAGGATCAAGTTCGAAAAACGTAAATAGTCACAGAATTAAAATCGATAATTTTTTTTTTTTTATATTAAAAACTAGTAAGTAAAAGAAAGAAAGAGAGAGAGAGATATTGCTTTTTCTTCGCAGTCAATGACAAAGTGAAGGGAAATTTCTCTCTTAGACTTAGACAATTCCCAACCACTTCATTTTCTTTTTACTGTTTGTTTGTTAACAACAACTCAGAGATTGTCAATTTAGGCACTGTTAGATCCGTGAACCTGCTCCCTAATATTTATTGTTTTAATGTGATTAATTCATTTTTTTTTTTTAATTATATTTTTAATGTATAATAAATTGATACATTTTATTTTTTATTTTTTATTTTTTTTTACAAAATTTATTATTTGGATAAGTTAATTTTGTGAAGAAAATGACTACATACGTTAATTTATTATACATTGAGAACCTACAAAATAAAAAATAAAAAATAAAAAAATGGACCAACCACATTTATAATTTAAAAATTAGAAACCAAATTCATTAATTTTCTTTTTATTAAACTACGGTCAGCATTCAGTCAATTTTAAATATATATATATATATATATATATATATACATGTAACATATAATTCCTTCCATCAAATAGTTAGTTTAATTAAAAATTCACAAATTCTAAAATCCTTGATTTGGTATTAGTAAATAAGTGTATTATGTATTTTACGTAAAAGTCAAATTAAAGTTTTCTTTCAAATAAAAATTAAATTTTGCAGGCACGATTCAAATTAAATTTGAATTAATCGAGATAATGACTTCAAATATTAAGGTTATATTTGGTTAAGCTTTCAATTGGAAAAAAAAATTGCTTATTTGAGACAAACTATCATTTATAATGAATCATGTCCCCTATTTTTTTTTTTAAATTGAATTTTATGTTGGAAAAAGTGTGATTAAATATATAGATTTTATAAGTATAATGATTGTATGTGTAAGAGAACGTGTGTTTTGAAAAAAGTGTATAAGAATTATTTTATTAATAATATATATTTTTTAAATAAAGTGGGACTCATAACTTTTATAAGTATGTTTTATAAATGTATTTTTGGGAGACAACTTTTTTCCAAAAAAACGGTGTCCAAATGTGCTGATAGATTGGAGACAAACATTCTTCAAGTTCAAAATTTAACAAAATATAGCTTAAATAATCTATATATATATATATATATATATATATATATATATATTTCACACACTCCTTCCCACTTGTTTCAAAATATTACTTAGCTTATTACCCATTGTTGATGTCGTTAGTTCCCACGTTACGTCACCATCAATAAATAGTGAAAAGCTAAGTTTATATTTGGATGATTGCATAATTTTTTAAAATTTGATTTTGTAAAAAATAAAATTTTATAATATAATTATTAGAGCGTTAAAATATTAAAAAATAAATGTATATATGAAAAGAAATATTAGTATATTATATTAGTAAATTTTTTCAATTTTTTTTTTTTTAATTGATCGATTTTTGACATTTGTTAAAAACTATCCAAGTATAACCATAATTTTTAAATTTAATTTGAATAAGAATTTTTAATTTATGTACCAACCCGAGTATGGTCTAAACGCAAGAAGACCAGTTTTCTTTCAGATTTTCCATTGACTTAAGAAGTTGCATGGAAAATGGACTTACTTCCATCATTTTTTTTCGATTATAAATAACCTCTGATCAATCCCCTATATAAGCTTAAGAACTCACTCAACCATTTATCATCACTGATATTATTGAATTTGAGAGGAACATCCAAACCATGAATATTATTTCTTCAACCTGGGGTGTATATGCCGTGGGCAGCTGGGTTGCAACTGTTGTCCTAATTCTCCTTTCCAAATATCTCCGGCAAAGAAAGCTCAAGCTTCCACCGGGTCCAAAGCCATGGCCAATTATTGGAAATCTTAACCTGATTGGTTCCCTTCCTCACCGTTCAATCCATGAACTCTCTCAAAAGTATGGTGACATAATGCAACTGCAGTTTGGTTCTTTCCCAGTCGTCGTGGGCTCCTCCGTTGAAATGGCTAAGATTTTCCTCAAGACTATGGATGCGACCTTTGCTGGCAGGCCTAAAACTGCTGCCGGAAAATACACCACTTATAATTACTCCGACATCACCTGGTCACCTTATGGACCGTACTGGCGCCAAGCCCGCAAGATGTGTCTCGTGGAGTTGTTCAGCGCAAGACGTCTGGAAGCCTATGAATATATTCGAGCGGAAGAGCTGAGATCCCTCCAGCTAGAGCTCTTCAAGACATCCGGCAAAACTATTATGTTGAAAGATTACCTTTCAACCGTTAGTTTAAACGTGATTAGCAGGATGGTTTTGGGGAAGAGATATCTGGATGAGTCGTCGGAGAATTCAATCGTGTCGCCGGAAGAGTTCAAGAAAATGTTGGACGAGCTGTTTTTGCTCAACGGAGTGTTCAACATCGGGGATAACATACCTTGGATCGATTTCTTGGATCTGCAAGGGTACATCAAGAGGATGAAGGTGTTGAGCAAGAAATTTGATAGGTTTCTGGAACACGTTCTTGATGAGCACATCGCTAGAAGGAAACAACAAGTCCAAGACGACTATGCAGGAAAGGATATGGTGGATGTTCTTCTGGACCTAGCGGATGATCCAACCTTAGAGGTGAAACTGGAGAGGCATGGAGTCAAGGCTTTCACTCAGGTACTCTAGTTAATTATCTTATCTTTATCTGGGGATAAATGGATCATTAATTAGCTTATTATATACATAATACATCCAGTTTGAAGCAGATTTCCAAATTATTAATGTTAAAGTGTGTCTTTTTTGAACAAATCGACAGGATCTTCTCGCCGGAGGAACAGAGAGCTCTGCAGTGACAGTGGAATGGGCAATCTCGGAGTTATTGAAGAAGCCAGAGCTATTTGAGAAGGCAATCGAAGAGCTTGACAGTGTTATCGGCAAAGACAGGTGGGTGCAAGAGAAGGACATTAAAAACCTACCTTACGTTGAGGCAATAGTTAAAGAAACCATGAGAATGCACCCAGTGGCACCAATGTTGGTACCGAGATGCTCCCGTGAAGATTGCAAGGTCGCCGGCTACGATGTCCTGGCTGGTACCCGGGTGATGGTGAACGTTTGGACCATCGGAAGAGACCCGGCTTGTGGGAAAAGCCTAATGAATTTAACCCGGAGAGATTCATCGGGAAAAATATCGATGTCAGGGGACATGACTATGAATTGCTTCCATTTGGTTCTGGACGAAGGATGTGCCCAGGTTACAGTCTCGGGTTGAAGGTGATTCAGGCAACTTTGGCAAATCTCTTGCATGGTTTCAAGTGGAGATTACCTGGAAACATGAAGCCTGAGGATCTGAACATGGAAGAAATCTTTGGACTTTCCACACCAAAGAAGTTCCAACTTGAAGCCATTGCTGAGCCCAGGCTGTCTCGAGATCTTTACACACTGTGATTTTATAATCTTATCCGATTATGAGAAATTGAGAATAAAGTATGCATTTAGTTTTGATCATGATAAGTCAGATTAATGATTCTATGTTAAACTTGTTTTGGTGCCTAGGTTGCAATATTTGGACATGTTATCCCTGTCTTGAATAGGAAAGAGACCAACTAAAAATGGCAAGACCATTCTCTAAACCGTGTATCTCCTTCTCTTTCTTGATGGGGAAATTTACCCAAAATCCTACAATAAAAAAAAAAAAAAAAAATGTTGTATTAAAGATACAAGAAATGGACTTGCTACCAATTTTGAGATTTTTTTTTTTTTTAATAATATAATTTTTTAATTGATTAATTTAAAAAAATGATAAAATAATAATAATAATAATACATAGTTAAAATACTATGCAAAATCATACTTAAAAACAAATTATATGATCAAATCTCATTTCAATGGGTAACCATTTAATTTGTTATCCCCTTTCTGAGATTTCAGTTCACTTCTTTCTTGGAGCTATAAATAGAAAGGACAAACTTACCAAAAAAAAAAAAAAAAAAAATAGAAAGGACAAAAACAAACTCTCACGACAGCTATATGACATTTACAGACTACAATTTCTCCGTTTTAACCCTGTCTATACTTTTCGTGTAATGGGTCGGAAGGGGGGAATTAAAACACTGTATTACCTCTTGGGCCGTACTCTGCTGCTACTCGTTAGATTGGAGAAACGGAGCCAAACTCCTTTCAATTCCTACGATCCCTTGGGTATAATTTTATTGAGGAAAATTTTTCAGTTGAATGTCTTTACTATGACAAAATGTCATAATTAGTTATTAAATTATTATTATTATTATTATTTTTGATAAGTGGTTTAGATTAGAAAAGAGGAAAATTACAAAGACAAGGCCTGTGGACCATCCCGTTCTCCCCACAAAATAGGATTTAGGAGTTCAGGTGGGACAGGACCAAAAAAAGTTAAAGGAGAGGCCCATTTGGCCAAATAATGAGCTGTACTATTACAAGATTTGGGGGCATATTGAATTTGCCAAAATAAATGTTGTTCCAGGATGCCTCTGCCTACATTTAACGCAGCGAGTGCCCGCCAGTCTTCAAAATCTGAGAATCCCTGTAGTGCGAGAATGACACAGGATGCATCTCCTTCAAAACTAACTCGATTAAGGCCAAGTCTCTCTGCATATTTAAGAGCTTGGACAGCCGCTTCAACTTCAGCGCAATATGCATTGTCGGAGTCAAAGCGGTTCACCTAAGCCCCTAATATGACACCGTTGTCATTACGGAGAACACATCCTGTAGTCGTTTTCCCATCTTTAAACGCTGCATCAAAATTAATCTTAAGTTCCCCTGGGATAGGAGGTTGCCAACAAGGATTAATAAGACTCGATACCTGCTGCTGTTTTTGCCTCCTGCACACACTAGCAGTCCAGTACTTGGTAAAAAGCAGATTGCAAGTATGGGATATGTCAGGCCAGTTCTTGGAGGGTTTACCGCGCCATAAACAGTTTCGTGCCAGCCAGATTTGTTCAAAAGAGACCAGTTGGAAGTGCAGCATCTTGTCTTTTTCTGAAGCATCAATGGGAAATGGGGTGGTTCCATCTAAAAGCTGAAGAAACCAATTCGATACCTCCAAGTGCTGAAAACTGGTGATCCTGATTTGCCATGGGGAGTTCCACCAAATGAGTTGGGAGATGGGACAATCTAAAATCAAATGATGAATCGATTCTGGACAAGACCCACAGAAATAGCAGTTTGGATTAGTAGAAGGGATGAATCTACTAAGCCGATCAAGAGTGGGTAGTGACTGAGTTAAGATCCTCCATAGCAAAGTGGTATGTCTACCATGGACGTTTGCTTTCCACAGCTTTTTCCAGAGAGTAGCATTGTAACCTGCAAATGGAGGCTCTGGAAATCTTTGTTTAATGAGGAAGTTGTAGGCTGATTTTACGGTGTAGTTCCCTGTCGAAGAGGGGACCCAAACCGCACGATCATTCTCCGTATCAAGGATCGGAGTTCGGTAGATGATGTCGCTAATTTCTCATGGGAAAATGTCTGCAATCAAACGCTGATTCCATTGTGTCCCTCCGGCTATCATAAGATCACTTACAAAAAATAGATGGGGGGGGTAAAGAAAGGTCCTCCGGGATCCGAAAACCAGGATAGTTGTAGACCCAAGGATCACCTACAATCTTAGTAGACGAGTCCTTGCCAACCTGAATGCAGAGACCTGATTTTAAGAATTGTAAACAACATCTTAAACCTCCCCAAAACCAAGAAACTGTTTGGTTAGTCCGTTCCAAGTCAAGAATCTTACGTCCCCTTAGGTATTTAGCTTTGATAAGTTGAACCCAAATCCGCCTGAATCTGTACAAACATGCCAAGCTTGTTTGGAAAGTAGAGTTTTGTTAAGGTCGACCATGCGCCTCATGCCAAGACCACCAAGGAATTTAGGCACACACACATCATTCCAAGCTTTAGGATAAAAATGGTGAGTGTGTGAATCATTCATGCCCCAAAAAAAAATCTCTTACCATGTTATCCATTTTCCGAAGAACGTTTCGAGGTAGGAAGACTGTCTGCATGATATAAGCTGGAAGGGTTTGAGCTACTGCCTTGATGAGAGTCATTCTGCCCGCCATGGAAAGCGCCTTCTTTTTCCAACCCGCCAATTTTGTCGCCATCTTCTCAATCACTTCTTTATAAGCAGCACTTTTAGACTTGAATTGGCAGAAGGGATGACCAAGATACCGGCCTTGGTGGTTACCCTCCTGTATCCCAAGAATCCTGCTTAAGTTGCGTTTGCCTACTCGGGACATGTTCCTGCTGAAATGGACAAATGATTTGGACCAGTTAATTTCTTGTCCCGTGTTGGAGCAATATTCATTGAGGATGTCGATAGCCGCCTGAGCTTCTTGTTCAGTAGCCTTGCAATATATCACCAAGTCATCTGCATACATAAGATGGGTGATTCTTGGGCTTGTGCGGGATATCTTGATGCCACTAAGTCTACCATCGGTCTCTGCGGTAGCTAGCATCCGAGACAGAAGATCAGAAAATATGGTAAAGAGTGCCGGGGACATAGCATCACCTGGACGTAAGCCTCTACCTGCCTTGAAGAAACCAAATGGTGAGCCATTCAACAATATAGAGAAATGTGAGGTGGTTGTGCATTCAGAGATCATGTCAATGAGCTTGGAGCGAAAACCAAATTTTTGGAGTATTTGGCACAAGATGCGCCACTCCACCCTATCATATGCCTTAGCCAAGTC
>JAXGGT010000162.1:8939432-8952064 GCA_035583425.1 Marsdenia floribunda | reverse complement strand
ATCCTCATAGATTTTACAGACAACCTGTTTAGTCCTTTTGACCAATAATTCAACTTTTAAACATTGTTTTCAAAACATCTCCATTGTTAATCTTCTTGAAATTATTGTGTAAGTGTCTTACACAATACCTATACTCAAATTTAGGTAACAATTGTAACTTGAATTATTAATCAAAAGGATCTAATTGGTGGCTTATAAAAATTATGAGGACTTAATAAAAAGAAAAAATAGACAATGACCTAATTGACCAAAAACCATAACTTCAGGAATTAAATGAACGAATTTTCTGTCAGATATCAAATTACTAATACATATATATATATATATATATATATATAAGCAGAAATTCTAAGGTGTTATCCACACATGACAGCAGAGCAGGGGACAAGGGCAAGGGCAAGGGCAGACACGGAGAAGAAGGTACATTCTGCTGGAATTAACAGTAATGGTACGGTGAAAACTCGACCGGGGGGTAGGAACAAAAAAAAAAAAAAAGAAGCAGCTTTGTTGACATTCATTCCATTTTCATACCTAAATTATTCCGAGGATATTATTAATGATAGAATTGAAGGCAATTATAGTACTGCACCAACAACCGACGGCAACAAAATCTCAGATTGTCCGACCGTAAAGAGATGAGGAGGAGAGATTATCTCTTGATTCAGCTGTACATTCCTCCTCTTTCTTTTGCTTTTTTCCTGTACAAATTAAAGCCAAAACGGTGCCGACCATCTCTATCAGATTTGTCCTTACGAGGACAATGTCTTTGCTTGCTTATCAATCTAATAAACAGCCTGCCTCCCCAACACAAAGCACCATATCATCATGCCTAGGCCTTTTATTTTCCATTCTATTAGTAGTATTATACATGAATAAGAAAATAGCTTTTTTCATCCTGAATGTCTACATTCAAACAGACCCAACATTATAGTTCCGAGGATTGAAATCCTAAAATACGACCACCCAACCACCCCCACCAATCATCTATTCTCATGGAGTTTTAGCTCAAATGAAAGCCATACTTCTAATATCACATTTTTTTCCCAAGTCTTTCCTTGCAGAAGAAACTTTGGTGAAAGAAACAGGAAAATTCTTCCCTTCCCCCCCCACCCCCCCTCCTTCTTCCTCTCTCTAAATCCA
This sequence comes from Marsdenia floribunda, assembly GCA_035583425.1. Classification (NCBI taxonomy): domain Eukaryota; kingdom Viridiplantae; phylum Streptophyta; class Magnoliopsida; order Gentianales; family Apocynaceae; genus Marsdenia; species Marsdenia floribunda. The sequence continues at coordinate 8,950,924 of JAXGGT010000162.1, read as the reverse complement.
TTCACAAAAACCTTTAACAAACCCACCCACCCCCACAACAACACTTAACAAATAAAAGAACCTACTTTCTTGTTCTGAAAGAAATTTGCCACAGCTAAGATTTGTGTAACACTAGACACTGGCGGCAAGGAGCTATCAAAATTGTAGTATATAACAACCCACTTGTTGCTGAATCTTTCTTTCATGTTCTCAGCAACAATTGAATTTTTTCTTCTCTTCCTCAAAATTTACACCTGTATGAAATATGCAACAGACAAAAAAAAAATGTTTAGCCACCTCCATGGAACAATAGGAATACAATAGTTAGCTGACGCCGCCATAAAGAAAATTTAGTTAACAATCTATACCTCGCTCTCCATGAATGGCAAATAAATAATATTTACAGTAACAGTGCCTGCAAATAAGATTGAGAATCAACATCCAACTAAATACTCTGCTCAAAAATCCAAGATAGGCATCTTAAGAAATAGCAGGCAGACTAAAGCATATCCAATACCTCAAGAGTAACAAAAAAAATGGATCACGGAGCTGCTCCACACAAGAAGCATGTCCAGCAAGAATATGGGATAAAATTACATGTGGTTACAATGCTATCTCAAGACAAAGCTGCCATTTTGCTGGACTCTCAAATTCTCAATGAGTGATTGATAAAATGATCTCAATGCCTTGATGTCATTACTCTGGGCAAAAAAATAATACATGGATCTCAATCAAATTAGACAACCATAGACAGTCACAGGTTTGATCTACCGATGATACATAAAAACAGAACAAGTTGGATGTACTAGTATGAATCTCAATTAGGTAACACAGATGTGACAGGTAGCAATGAGTTTCATGAGTCAATTCGTCTACAATGCAAGTCTACTAATTTCCCTTCCAAAAATAAATTTATAATGGCACAGAAGCAAGTCTACTAATTCACAACAGCTATGATTTTATACTCCTGACGGTAGAGAAAATTCGGATTCTACACCATGCAAATCTAAATCAGTGAAAACTATCAGGTATTAAAATCTTGAAATGGTTAGATGCCCCAAGTGAAAGAATTGATTCTTGAAAATCATCCTACAAGAATATCTAGTACCTGCAACTGTTGAGAGAACTGCTCAGCCAAATCTTGAGGACAATGAGAGTTTGGGAAACCTTTTGATAAAAAGTGAACAAGGAAATTATTGCCAAACTTCTCATACATGACCTTCTGAGCCATTACTATCTCACCAAACAAAACAAACTGCAAAACAAAAACAGCACAAACGAATTTAAATTAACAAGGGACCAACAGAACAAAGTAAAAGTTAATTGCAAGCAAACTAAATTCTGGGGAGCAGAGCTGGGAAAGGGGGCTTGAAGATCTGCACAAGATAGGACTAGAAGCTCTCAGCCAAACAGAAAGATATGGATAACAGGAAGGGCACGGGAAAAAAAAATGTTGCTGTAACACAGGAACCATCAATTCACAACACAGTTATTGCCAAAGGATGTTCTGTTTTCTCTACCATCTTTTTCTAGTAATAGGCATCAACATAACTTCACTTAATATCACCTATTGCAGGTTTGCACTACATGTTCAACCCAGTAAGTCATAAACTTACAGTATTCGCATCACGGAACTCAAAGGATTTGTCAATAACACTGTACAGACAGCAGTTGGTTGCAAATGCTTCAATTACAAAATTTTCAAAGCCAGGGACCTGTCAAAATACAAATTTTAGCACAGCCAAACTCCAGAAATGCCCAAACGAAAAAGAAAAAAAAAAAAAAAAAAAAAATTCAATAAAAACATGAAGTTACCTTGTCTTCCCCGTAAGGCTTGGCACACCAATCTTTAATCAGTCTGATGAATATCTGTACACATGCCTGAGAAAACGAAAATATCATAAACTCAGCTCCTATATAACAACATAGAGAATACCATAGAGGACAGTGATGTTAAGGTATTCTACCATAGAAAATGTTAACTAGGAGATTACGAACCTTCCGAACAAGGATATCCTTATGGCTACAAGAAGCATATAGCAGCATCTGCATCATTTCGTCCAAGTAAACCCTACTATTTGGGGAGAGGAAAACTGATGACAGATCATGCGTTGCAATTACATTAAGAAACGTATAAAATGTTCGCTGGAGCTCCTGCAATTCACGCATTTCCTGTCAAGACAATGAATGATCAGTAGGAATTAAATTTCACTTTCAAGTCACACAAATACGATAGAAGGAAAGAAGAATTATCAGCCAGAAGGGGAACATTCTCAAATTAAACCATAGATTAGCTATGGAACCCGTCTTAAAACTTGGAATGCAAGTACATACAAATAAGGCCACACCCTAATTCCAATAGATTTCTCACACCATGAGCCAAGTGACATGATGGTCATAAAATTTGTTATTTGTTATTCACCTTCAGATTAATCAGTTTTTTCCAGGTAGCATTGACTTGTTCCCTTGTCTATCTATAAAGCGTAAAAAAAAACAAAAAACAAAACTCATTCTCTAACCCAAGCCCAAACAGATCTTCGAGCATGGCAGTGATTTTGAACTTTGTGAACCACAGAAGAGTATTATACTAACACCAAAACAATCAAAAGGCAAAGGTTTTTAAAAATTGAGAACTTATCAGCCAACAAATACACAGCACATACCTCTGTATTGCCAACAGGTCCACCTGGAAGGACATCCCTTGGAAGAATATGAAACACCCTACCAGCAATAACAGGATATACTTCCTCCAGTATGTCACCAACTGAAGTATTGAATTTACATATTAATTGATTCAATAAAACCAGAAAACCCAGGAGTTCCTTAGGCTGCACCACAAGAGTAACGAAAATCAGGATCATTTAAATCATGTAGGAGATGAAAAGGGCGGGAAAAAAAAAGAAAGAAGGGGAAAAAAAGGGGGAAGGAACATAATATTAATGTACAAAGGTGTAAATGTTAAATTAGTGGCAAAAAGTAAACTAAAGAACAAGTTCATAACACTTTCTCGCGTGCAAAATAAAGTTAACAGAAAAATTAAGGGTATTTTTGGATTAGAGCGTCTTTTGAGTTTGCTAGTTTTTTTCAAGTTGAGTTGAATGCATTGCGAAAAACGAGGAGTAAGTTATAGACAATTGAAAAAGTTGTTTAGTAAATGGAGTACAAAAATATTATATTTTATTATGTAATGATGAGATAAATGTTGGAGTATTGGTATAAAAAATGGTGTGATACTCTCATTTTCTCTCTCTTCTCTCCATTTTTTTGCCAAGTGGATAAACATGAATAGTGTTGTGTTAAGTGGTGTCCAAACAAGTACAATCACATTTTTTTTGAGTTTGAGTGAAAAACTGGGAAAAAAAAAAAAAAAAAAAAAAGCTTCAATCCAAAAACAGCCTAAATAACAGCACTAAAGTAAACCCTTTTAACTAAAAGATCAGAATAAAAAGTATTGCACCATACTCAGCTAACTCGGAAATAGGAACTACGCTTGATCAAGAAATTTATCTTAATCAAGAAAATGGCCTGAAAGATACTAAGAGTAAACAATCAGATGATTAAAAGCCATTCAGAAACTAATGCTTACAGACTACCATAGAACTTTCTATTTATGAACATTAAGATTGTGGACATGACTGAACCTTAGGAGGCAATAGTTTTTAGTATGAAATGAATAATAAGAGAATTCAACTTCACATATTAGATACAAAAAAGACATGCTACTTTTAAAGGAAAAATCTTATACCTCACTTTCTGCTAGCAACTGCTGTAATGCCTTTGGAAGAAATGGAAATACAGATGCTCCTAGAGTATCCACCATGCGATGAATAAACGATGTGACCTAAAGTGGGCTTCAAATTAGTTGAGGAATCTGTGCCAGCATCAAAACAATAACTGGGAATCATACCTTGGTACGCAGGGGTTCTATTTGAGGATAAACAACAAGTATCTGGAGTAGAACATCCAATGTCTGAATAAAGGGGAAAATGAAGCAAGTCAAATAAGATCAGCATCAAAATTATCATACTTTACATGAAAAAAACAAAAAAAAATAATTCAGAATCCAGAATTTCTAATTTCCTAGAGACAGAATCAAGATCTTATAAAAAGGAATGAGGAAAACAACAATTGTAGGAAGAGAAAGGAGAAACATACTAAGAGTAGATACAAGAGAACAGCCTTTGTCTATTACAGCAATGTACTACATACTAATCTGTGTTATTATGTGGTCCTGGTTTTCAAGAGTTTGGCTCAAAAAACAAGGCATATGTGGCCTCTGTTAAACATAATATCAACTGTCAAATTTTCAAAAGACAATGTTGTTTAGGATGTGTGAATCAGCAGAAGTTACCATTTTTAACTTTTTAAAAAGTTCCCAATGAAAAGAATCCATATAAAATGTGTTGGAAGCTACAACATACAAGTGATTTAGTAATCAATAGATGGTATTCTTGGACGTGATTCGACATTCTTGGACCCAACTGAAACATGGAATAGAGGCAACAAAAACATTTATAGAACTAACCTGCTTGAACATGTCACCAATTGCAGGACGACTGGCAGTAACAAGACGCTCATTGAAGCCCTGAGATGCAAAAAAGGTCAGTTAACAAATCAAATGCTAGAATCAATATATTGATCACTCATATCCAGGTGGCCTAAAGCTCCCGAGTCCTTCAATGCAATGCATCTTAATCAAGAATTGTTCTAAAATTAACCAAGCAAAGAAAAGCATCTCATCATTACAAATTCAACAGGAAGAAAATTTTCCCACTTTCCAAGAAATGGAATATCTGGAGATCCCCAAAAATGTTTGCAAAAATAGGGCCAAAAGATTGAAAGAAGCAAACATTTGAACTCTATGGTGAAAAGACTGTTACAAGAAAGAAATGGAAGAACAGATGCAACACAAAATTAAAGATTAGAATTAAGACCTTGCTTAGGGCATTAATCGCCATAATTATCTGTTGAATGTTTGCAATCTTCTCCGAAGACACTTCCATCTGAACTTGTGCATTTAAGAGGGCCACCTTCACCTGCTTATAAGTGAATAAACTTCTGATAAATTTGCATTTACAAATGATTGCAGCATACAATATAATGCCAGGACAAATAAACAAAAAATGGTAGCCATAAAGGCAGGGGCATGGACATGTATAGAAATCATTGAACAAATCAGCAATCAAATGACTAGTGGTAGAACACATGTCAATGGGAGATGATTGCTTAAATTAAACAAATTTCACTGTATGGTTCTTAATAGAAAAAATGTCTGTTATAGGAAAATGAACAATTAATTTTGGATGGAGGGAGTAGTACAGTCAACTAGCTTTGAAACATTGACCTGACTGTTCTAGAAATATTCTTTTCCCTGTGTTGTAGAAAACCAAACAAATCCTATTCACAAAGACATGATACTGCCTAGGTCTATTTGGAAGTAATCCAAAAGAAGAAAAAGGAAATGAAGGACAGCAAAACGTGATTTAATAGATGTAACTCAACCTGCTGACAAAGAGGAGTAAGCAAAGCAGAAAGATAATCAGATTGTTTTTCAAGCGGCACTTCTTCCATTCCAATTAGTAAGCCAATTGCCTGCACAGTTACCACAGATTATAATTTTAATTAAAGAAAAAATTGATTCCACTTTTCAACATCAAATGTGAGCCTTTCCGAGGGGCAAATATTACTAGTCGTGAAAGGAGAAAGTATTTACTTCAAATATGTAACTTCCATCTTCAGATGGTGAAGGTTGTTCTGGTGCAGAATCCATTTGTGTACATTGAGCAACTTTACTTTGCAGGCTCTGAAATGCAAATTCATCAATTAGGTAAGTCAGAAAAGAATAAAACAATAACTGAACTCTGCAAGCAGAAATAAGGGTGATTTTAGTGAGAATGCATATACAAGAAGCAGAAGCCTGACATACCTGCAAGATTGTCTCAATGAAGGGCACGAGCTTTGCTCTCAACAATTTCACAACCCTCATGAAAAGATAACTTGCCCTGCGACTGACATTGACATTTGGATGGTTTACACCTCTTTCATCAAGAAAAGCACTTAGTGCCAAAGGTATGTATTGGGTATTCTCTTGAACAAACTTGACGTATCTTGTTATTGTGTCCAAATATACAAGCGCAACAAGCCTATTAGAATGACAAGGAAACCTAGCAGACAAAAAAACTGGCACAAGCTCTCCCAAGACACCACTTCCAGTTCTAATTGTTTCATCAGTCATTGACTCTCCAAGGGAGTAAAATAGGGAAAGAGCAGCTTCTACTTCTTCAACATTTCTATCAGCAGAGGACACAACAGCATTAGCTAATGAATTTCTAATAAAATTCTGAGTCTCCTCAGGTGCTACACGACCTACACTGCGAAGCAATACCAATAGATCCTTCCGAAATTCCATCATCCTATCTTCTTCTTCCCTCCCAATTTTGTCCAACATGTCAAGATTATTACGGTAGATAGGGTCAAAACGTATCTGCACCCGAATAAATTCCAGTATATGGCCCACGTGAAACAGCTGTCTCTCTGTCAATGAAGAGAGATTCCTCATGGTGTTAACATAAACTGAGAAAAACTGCACAACACTGAATGTTGCATCCATCTCAAAGTTCTCAATGACATAAAACACAGAAGGCAGAACTTCATTCAAGAGATCTACTGACACTCTCTTACCATCCTCTGATTCCAATCGCTTGGAACATTCCAAGATCTCGCTGGCATACCCAGTAACCAAAGAACCTATTTCAGAAACCAACTCTGAGTCAACATCCTTTGCAGCTACCAGATCACAAACGCTCATTATTTGTAGGCTCTGCAAAAGCGTAAGCTTGGATTGTGGATCCATCCGCTTGGAAACAATGGCAAGCACAGCACTGGCAGCGGCAGCACGGACTTGATCCATCAATCCAGCAGATATCATCAGTTCAAATAACAACCCAATGAAGGTGTCATTTGCTACCAAACCAATGTCAATCCAGGGCACAAATCTGCGGGTACAGTGTAAAGCACTAGTACACAAATCTGGGCTGGAGTTTTTATACATTGACGCCACATTGTACCACACCCTAACAATTTGAGGTATACACTGCTGCCGCATAGCATCCTTGACTCGCCCTGCAACTGCCACTTCCTCTGCACTACGAGGATAGTCCAAACTAATTAATTCATCATCCAGTGCATTCAAAACTCGGAAAAACATATCCATAACCATTGTCCCTTTACTAAGATTTGGTAAAAAATCAAGAAAAACAGAAGGCCAAAATGATGGGTACTCATAAAAAATTAAGGTAACAACCACCTGAGCAAGCTTGTTTTTTACAAATGCTGGGCAATCCAAAACCCTAACCGAATTGTGATCATCAATGACCTCATAAATAGCCATGGAAAACACTGATTTCCGAATAAATGATTTCTCCTCGAGACTCATTGAGGAATAACGACCACGGAGGGCATCGAGCAAGCATTGCAGGCACCAGAACTGCACTTGAACAAGCTTAGTAAAACATAAACGCTCTATACACAAGCTGCAAATTGAAGGGTTCTCTTTAATTTGCTGACAAAAAGCAATAGCCTGAGACTTCAAAACAGAATCAACCGTTCCCGATTCATCAAAACTGATTACAATCGCTTTTTCAAGATCATCCATTAGAGTTTCTGAAAACCCTGAACCCCAACAGCCAAACTTCGATTACTTCAGTCACCAAAAAAGAACAAAAATATATATTAATTAATGTAGAAACTTAGAGGTAGATATTATATAAATTTTTTTTTTTTCTCTTTTCCGTTAAAAGGTTCTTCCTTTCTTTACCAAGAACCGATGCCTCAGACAAAAAATATATCAAGATGAACCGAATGTAGGAAATCAGTGAAGGCTTACCTGTATCATAACACACTGAACATAGAAAACAGGGTGGGATGATTACAGAGACACAAATCCGTAGGGTTTTAGATGGAAAAATAATAATTAATAACAAATGTGTCTAGGGTTCTTCTTGAAGTCAGTTGGTGTTTGCCCTTTTGTGTAATTTTCAAATTTTTATGCTGAATTTGTGGGCAGTTTTTTTTTTTTTTTTTAAGAGAAAAAAGAATTTAGACTTTTGACAGATACGAGAGAGACTCTGGTCTTTGGGAGAAGAAAGAAATACCAAAACCTGCTGGAATCACAACAACAGCTTTAGAATGAAAAAACCCTTCTTTGGTATTTCAACACATCTTTAATTTATATATATATACATACACACATACGGTACCATCAATTTCAATCACTAAATTAAAACAATCATAAACAAAATCTATGTTTCCCAATACGGTGTAATAAAGACTTAGTAGGAATCTATGGAGCTTTCCTATTCATTTTCATTTTCTTTTCTTTTCTTTTTTTTTTTTCCTTTTTTTGGAAAACTGTTAAATTTAATTTTTAACGTTGATGTAATTGCTCTTTTCTTTTTTTCAGTAAGTTTATAATTTAGTCATTCTTTTTGTAAAAAAATAAATCAATAACATTAATAATCAAAATATTATTAAATTTACTAATTTTCCTTTCTTTTTTTTTTTCTTTCTCCTTCTTCACAAATAATTTCAAACACCAAAGATAAAATATTTTTAAAAAAAATTATATATTTCCTTTTAAGTTAAAAAAAAAAAGAAAATTAGTCGGTTTAATCCTCTAACTATTTTCATTAATTAACATAAGTTTACAATCTTTTTTTTTTAACCTATTAAATCTTATATCTTTTTACGAACAGTCTATTAAGTCCTTCCAGCCAAAATTCAACACGTGTTAGGTACGTGATGATTTTTTAAGGGTAAAATTGTCATTTTGAGTATTATAAAGCTGTGAACTTAAACAAATTGCAAAATTATCCTCTTTATACGAAAAAATAGCTTTATAAAACCCTACAATTAGTCTAGGTTCACAGCTTTATAATACTCAAGAGGAATATTTTGCCCTTAAAAAATTATCACGTACTCGGCACGTGATGAATTTTGGCCGAAAAATTCAAATTTTTGACCGAAAAGACTTAACAGGCTACTCGTAAAAAATGTAGGACTTAACAGGTTAAAAAAGATTGTGGACTTATATTAATTAATGAAAATAGTTAAAGGACTAAATCGGTCAATTTTCCTCAAAAAAAAAAATAGTCTATTTAATTTTTAAACTATTTACGATTAATATGTTTAGTTCTAATTCTTTATTTTTAATTTATTTAATTAGTGGATTATTTGATAATGAAGACATTTGTTTATTTTATAAGCTTCTACATATAAGTTTATAATAAAAATATTTTTTAATAAAAAAATGTAAAAAGGTAAACTTTTAAAATTTCAATTATAAATAAATAAAAAAATATAAATTTTGTAAGAAAAAAAAAATGTGTGTTTTCTATTTGTCCTTTATTTTTTAATAATAATAAATTGTATGATAATTTATTCTACAACTTACAAAAAGGTTAAATTATAACATTAATATATAGTTTAGAGATTAAATAAGTCAAATATAAATAATTATAATTAAATAAATTAATCAAAAATAATTCATAAATTAAATTTAAAAAGAAAATGTATTGCGGTCACAAATTTTAAATCTAATTTTTCTAGTTATTTGCTTTGTCTTTCCCCTTTAGTGTAGTTGTGTTAGGGTTGGGAAAGTCTCACCCTAACCCTTCTATGGCGCATTCATAGTGAATGTCAAACTCATAATATCGCATAACATTCACAAACACTTATTAATTTAATTCAAGTAAAAATTTTCCCTTTTTAGATAGAGAGAAAGAGAAGTGTTCTTTAGCCACGAGGTGTGACATGGTGGCTTTCCACATCGTCCCTTAATCATAAAGTTGGAAGTTTGAACCCCGTTCATAGGAATGTAACACATTTCGTGGTCAGTTGTTTATCTCTAATAGAAAAGTACCCAATATAAAAGAGATTAGTCACTACTATTAACGGTTGGCAAATCTTTCACAAATAAAATAATAATTAAATTTTAACAAAATAAATAAATAAAAACAACTACAGTTTTGTATAAAATCTTCATAATTTAAAATTAATTGTTCAAATACACTATATAATTTTTTTATCTAACAGTTTTATCAACTAATTTGAACAAAATATGTGAAAAAAACTCTAAAATTATAACACATAATTAACATGACACAAAATTATCAAACTCATAACCTTTCACTTAATATTATATAAAAATTTTCATTTTGCAAATGAATTGAATTAAAGAAAATTGGCCGGTTCAATCCCGTAACTATTTTTGTTAATTAACTAAAGTTCAAAATTTTTGTATTTAACTCGATCAGTCCTATATCTGTTTTACGAGCAGCCTATTAAGTTCTTTCGGTCAAAATTCATCACGTGTCAAATTTTGATGATGATGATCCTAATAAGAAAGCAGTGACGATGGTGTCAATGTCTTTTGAAAGGAATAAATTGCACAATAAGTATTCACAATGTTACGGAACTCTAAGTCTACTTGAGTTTAGCTTCTCACCATCTGCGATGGCCTAACCATTCTCTTCGCTTCTCAGTATGGAGAGAAATAGAGAAAAGAACAGTACTTGGTATTTTGCCAAATTTAAAATAAATATTATAAAATTTAGTTAATTATTACAAAACTAAACCAACCAATTTTCCTTGAATTAAAGAAAAAATCTAGAGACCTGCGCAGTCCGATGTCATCGGGCTGATCTACTATTGGGCTTACTGAACCCCTAATTTACAAAAAGCATTATAGTCATCCATTCTGAGCCCAAGAAATAACGGATCAGACATATCTAAACAGTGTTATATTTTGGGCCGATTTTGAAACGGTTGGTCCGGCAATTGTTTTTTAAGATGCCCGCTGCTGCGTGGTCTTTGGGTTATGACAAGAGATGCAGTGGCTTTGGGATTGCACTTTAGAAATTTTCATTTTGCTAAGGGCACATTTGCAAAATATTTTTACTTTAAAAAAAAAAAAAAATAATAAAATTAAGTGTTATAGTGTATATTTTAAAATTATCATTTTTTTTCTTTAGAAAAATGGGTTAAACCCGAAATTGTAATGTTTATTAACACTTTTAAGAGTCATCTAACTGTCTCTTTGTAAACTTCAAAATTTTCAGTAATACAAGATCCATATCCTCAAAAAATATATATCAAACCATTAAAAAATGAAAACTATAAAATTAAATTGGAAAATTGGCTTATTCAGTTCTTTAACTATTTTTGTTAATTAACTTAAGTTCAAAATCTTTTTTTTTTTAACCAGTTACGAACAACCTATTAAGTCCTTCCTGCCAAACATTTGAATTTTTTGACCAAAATTTATCATGTGTCGAACACATGATGATTTTTTAAAGGCAAAATCATCTTCACGTCTATTTTCTGGACTATTTTACTGCAAATTTTGTATTCTTATTAAGTATTCTTGTATCCCTTTGCCAATGATGCAACTACCAACTTGAACTGATAAGAAAACAGGTAAATATGTGAGGATGATTTTGCCTTTAAAAAATTCA
>JAXGGT010000162.1:8913336-8923707 GCA_035583425.1 Marsdenia floribunda | reverse complement strand
TTTTGGTAAATCTGAATCTAATCTCTTTTTAGTAAATGGTAAAGTTTGTTGATTACATGTTGGTGGCAAAATATGAGAGCCGGTAATTAATTTATCTAATAATTTTACATTGGTGGAGAATTGAAGCAGAACCAAGCCTGTCTCTTACATTTATTCTTCCTCGTCTGAAAATAGGAAAATCAAATATAATTGCAGAAATTGAAGATCATAATTTTAAGTTATAATGCCCACTCGTTTATCTCCAGAAGAATTGTTGAACGGAAGATTGCCATGACAGAACGCATACGAGCATGACTAGAATGGCAGCAAGTCCCCAGGAGGAATTTCCAATTCTAAGTAGGACAGAAGAAGCTTCAGAATCAGAAGACGGAGATAAGGAGCCTGATCTGTTCCCTCTCTGCGTTGAACTTGAAAAAGACGAAGTGGTTTTAATGGCAACAATCAAGCCCGCGAGAACGACAGGCAGCACAAATCCGGAGCTCCATCTCGTCTCGTGTCTGTATTCAATTTTCCTGTCCACGTACAACGGTGAAAGCACCACTGCTGATACCAAAGCCAACACCATAGCAATTCCTCTTTGAGAAGAGTTTTGCATCGAATAAACATGCGTCTCCATTGATGATGGATGGATGGACTCTGCGGTGGGAATTGGAATGGATATTCTTGCAGCTGAGAGGAACCAAAACAACCACCACCCTCGATACCAAATGCAATTTGTGGGGTGTGACCATAACATACCTCAACTGCTGCTACTTTATTCAATTTATGCTGGGAACGGTGAAGGAATCTAGGTGGAAAGCATGGCATTTGATGGGAAAAAGGTTTACAGACAGCCGTCCAAAAAGCAAAAAGTGTGAAATAAGAAAAAAAGAAAAGAAAATTACCCGGGAAGTAAGGAATTCTTTTACACCGCTTTTTAATTACTTGGATTCACACGAGAGCATAAGAAAAATCCTCTCATATTCAATGTGGTATTGAAAGAAATTTTTGCCGTCTTTTATTTCATTTTCTATTAAAGTGTTATAAAATTTAAGGTTTTTTTTTTTTTTTTCAATTTTGCCCCACTTTCATCTCTATCATGTCTCGAAACTCATGATTTCTTGGATCTAAAGCTACTACACACTTAGCTAAGTCTTCTTAACAATTTTAAAGTTTTTCAAAATAAATATTTTTTTTTTGAAATTTGAAGTATCGTTACCTCTGTCTGTATTTAGAACTCATTATCTCCCAAATTATAAATGAGCTTATACCTGCTTGACTAAAAATAAATATTTAAATGAAAAATATTTTAATAAATTAAAAAAATACTTAATTTTTAATTTAAAAATTATGTATTATTCATACATAAAATAAAATATAATTTGAGACTATTAAAATAATTAAAATTCAATTATTTATTTATATTTAACGTTTCAAAATAAATATATTTTAATATATATATATATATATCTAATTGAGTGGTTTAAAAATATCTTGTTATTTTCTTGGAAAATTCTTTACTTTAGTCCTGTAATTATTTATGATCTCAAACTTGATCCTAAATCATTAAAAATAAGAAACTTGATACTATAACTATTTTCGAATTTAGAATTTGGTCCTTCCGGCCAAATTTCACCCATTTTTTTGGCAAATCTGATCATGTGACCAGCACATGACCAACTTTTTGAGGGGTATTTTTGGTAATTTTTCCCCTTCCCTCCAAACCAGAAAAAAAAAAAAAAAAAATCTTTCTCTCATGCATTTCGTCAAATACTTTTCATACCCAACTCATCGCCATACACATTCATGGTTGAGTTACAAACATAGTAGTCAAAGTCATCCCCACTTTCAACACAATCCCATGAATCTTTTCACCATCTTTACCTATATACTACAAACAACAACAATTTTAATGGAACCTTTCTCCTTTCTTCCCATTTTAACTGCCCAACCATTTAACTAATTAGGGCTAATTTGATCCAAAGAACCATCACAATCGAAGATCTTTCTAGGCAATGGAAGCACAAAGTTGGATTTTTGAATCTAACTAAAATTGGAATTGAAAAAAAAAAAAAAAAATTTAATTTTGGGGTGACATAAAAATAGAATTTTTGACAAAAAAAAAAAAAAAAAATGGAGAAGGAGCAGTTGAAGAACCCATATCTTCTTTTTTTTCTTTGTTTCTCCAAGGAAAAAATGATGATTGAAACAAATTGAAGTGGAGTTTTTTTACTTGTTCACCTCATCACAGAATCATTCGCTGACCCAAACTCCTTAGAATCCTCATTGTCAGGACCAAATTGCAGGAGATTAGATGCAATTTTTGTGAACTCAGACACATGTACATTATTGGATAGCTTTGAGATCCCACTTCTAAATCTCTCTGTGAAATCACTTCGAATGCCAGCTATCTTTTGTTCAGATCCCTCCGAATCTGAGCTCGATTCAAATTGCAACTTCCCATCAAGATTATAATGGTCAGGTTCCTTGAATTTTTTTTATGCAAAAGTTTGGGCTTTTGTGGAATCGAGGATCTTGGTATACCAACTAAAGAATGAGATATGGCTTTGAAGGTTCAATCCTCTATAGATGTTTTTCCATGGCCATGAAAAGGGGGAGTAGAATGATGAACCCTAATCTGAATTTCCATTGAAGAAGAAGAAGAAGAAAAGGAGAATTAGTTTATGATTTTTTTTTTTTTTTTTTGGTTTTGGAAGAAGTAAAGAATTACCGAAAATGCCCCCAAAAAATAAGATGTGTGGGTCACATGACTTGAATTGCCGGAAAAGGGGAGAAATTTGGTCGGAATGACCAACTTCCGAATAAGTAAATAGATGCAGGATCTAGTTCTTTATTTTTAAAGATTTAGGACCAAGTCTTACAAACATAAATAATTATAGTAACAAAGTAAGAAATTTTCCTTTTTTTTTTTTAATAACTATCATCTTTTTTCCTGCCAACTGTATGCAATTAATGGTTGTTGCTTGCGGTCATGTACGAGAGCCAATAATTTTATTTCATTTTCCTTTCTTTTTATTACTGGTGAAGGGTCTCTTTCTTTGTTGTCTTATTTTATATGATAAAGTGTATATAAATATAATATAAATATTTATTATCAATTTAAAATATTTTTTTAATATAATAAAAATAGTATTAATTAATTTTAGTATTGCTGAATTTATAGTTACGTTTGATATTAGTGAATTTGGAGTCTATAACACTTTCTCAGTCACACTCACACACCCTTATCATTATCGTCTGAAATGTTTTATTACAATAGTATTATATTATGTTGTTATCTCTTAATAAAGATTTTATATTGACTTTTATCCAATGAAAAACATAAAAAGAGATTTGTATTTCATGCTCTTTCAATTTCCAAGTTTTCATTAGGTATAGACTGATTATTCCTAAGCAACAAAACAAAGAAGATGCAAGATGTAGAGTGCTCAATTATGAAGGAAGTGTTCCTTGATCGACAAAATAATAGGTCATGCTCTCATTCAGGGCTTTATCAGAGACATTAAATACTTATACCTAACTGTATTTCTCTCGTTAAATATTTGTCGTCATCTTGTCGCAAAGGAAAGTAAAAATGGAGACTACATCGATTCAAACATCACCAGAGTGTGACCTTTGAAATATTGAGAAAAATATTTCGATCGTAATATGATACTCTGTCTCATATTGCAAGTCTATATAGATATATCATGAAATATAAGTCTTAATCTAATCATTCATTATCAACTTGAGAATTACCTTTTGATACAACGAGGACGATACCGGAGGGACAATAAGAGCTAAGTGTTACATTATATGTGTGGTAAGAGCCACTTCTATAACTCCAAAAGTTCATTGGTTGATTTTTGGTTTAGACTAATTCTATTAGACCCTAACGATAATGTTAAACTTTAAGAGGGGATAAATGTGATAGTTCACCCACATTGCATTTAATAATTTTAGGTGAAATACGCTTCGACATGACACGTCATTAAATGAAGTGGAAACCAAACCCACTTAATTTGACTAATGAAAGTCCTGAAAGGAAAATCCATATCAGGCATCCCATTTAGTCAGAGTTTGTGGTTTTTTGTCAATATATATATTTAATAAAATTCCCTATTATTTTTATTCTAAAAGGAAATATGTGTATATATATATATCATAAATAAATATTTAGACTGTGTTTGGATTACTATTATATTTGAAAAAATAATTTATTTGAGATAAATTTTTATTCAAAATAAATTTTGTCTGTAACTTTTTTTAAAATAAATTTTACGTTGAAAAAATTTGGGTTAAATATATAAGTTTTATAGGATGTAATGATTATTTTGTAAGAAAATGTTTTTTTTTGGAAAAAAATGTGTGTAATATTATTTTATTAGTAATTAAAATGGGGTCTACAACTATGATGTGATAAACCTAGTAGATATAAATGAGAGACAAACTTTAATTATAAAAAATATATATATATTATCCAAATGTGTTAGTTTATTAGAAGAGAAAAATTCTTCACTCAATTTTAATTGAACGGTAATTTAAACACACCCTTAACCTTAAAAAGCCACCAAAATCCTCTCCACTGCTATGGAAGGAAAATGTTAAGATACATGTTAAACATATAGTTCAATGTTACATTTTATTTTTTAAATTTTGAGACTTTTTTATTTCACATTATTTTATTTTATTTTTTCGTCGGTCACGGTATTTAAATAGGCCCCACCATAGTAGAAAGTTATCTTTCAATCATATCATGCATGATTTGACTAATCCGTCGGTTGCCTCGAGTAGCACACATGATAATAGTAGGTAGACTCCCAATTGAGGGTAATTGCATGCATGAGGATATGAACTCGAATCCTTTGATTAAGCGGAATAAAGTTGTGAACCATTTCAACTAACTCTAAGTTGATATCTCACATTATTTTTAAAGTATAAGTAAAGTTGTTATCAATTGATTTATAGGCACTGTCTTATAATTATAGCCATGTCTTAACTGTGGGAAAGTTCAAAACCATTCGAAATCGACTCCAATTCTTTACCTAACCTAACATCTCTTAGTTAAAAAATAATTATTTTTTCTTTAATATTTTTAAAATTTTAAAATAAAAGTAAATAAAAAGAAAATTGATAAATTTGATATTTAATATTTATGATTTTAATGTTATTGATTTTTTTTTTTTTTAAAGAGCCGTTATTGCCATTAATCTTTTTTTAGTAAATACCATATAGGATACATATATATTTGATTTATTTCTTTACAAAATTAATTATTTAGACTGAGTAATTTTGTAAAGAAAATAACTAAATGTACTTTTTTTGATGTGGTATCCCAGGCCCTTCCGACCCAGACTAATCCACCCAGGGAGACCTAACAGTGCGGGTATACCCGCACTTACGAATATATCTCGAACTATAGAACCCCGAGTAAAGTTTGAACCCTTAACCTCTTGACAAGCCAGGAGGTAATGGAGAAACTCTTTGACCTATGGCCAAGAGAGATTCGAACCCTCAACCTTCTGGTTTAGGGTTCAAACTAAATGTACTTGTACATTAATTGGGATCTATTAAATAAAAAAATTAAGAATTAAATCTACCAATATTTTAAAATAAATTAATGTTACAATATTATATATATATATATATATATAAAGAAAACTAGAAATTTTGTTTTTGTTTTTTTTTTTTGAAATTTTGAAGACTTTTGCCTTTGATATGTCTCGAACTCATGACCTCTAAGTTTATAAGCGAGATTGCTACCACTGAACTAAGCCTTCTTGACAAAAATTTTGTTTTCTCTTTCACAAAAAAAAAAGAAAAAAAAGAAAAAGAAATACGAGTTCTATGTAGATTCAAAATAGTAAGGAATCGAGAACAAAGTGGTAGTCCAGTGGTGTGGCTTTTCCTGCTTAGGTGCCTCCACCTGACTTGTCAAGTGAAGGACTTGGGTTCAGTTCTCACCAGGGACGGCCTTGTGCCGAATTTCAACCATGTGTTATAGTCTTAGATGTATACCCCATAGATCCCTCCCGAATTAGTCGATAAGAAGTTAGAATTCTATGATAGATTCAAAATAGTAATGAATCTGAATTTTGTATTTGAACTTCCATAAACATGAATCATGATAAGCGTGGATGACCTTTATATCTTAAAGGGTAAGCCGTGGCAATTATGTCATGAGTTTCTTCCTCACTATTTTACCTGTCAATCGATACAATGGGTCCAGTTCTGCACAATATTTAATAGGTTTAATAATTTTATACTTGTACTCAATTCAATAAAATCTCAAGTACTAATCAAATATATTTTATCCAAAATTTTATTATTCTTATTTTAAAATAATTTAATTATCTTAGCGTTTTTTATTTATATTTATTAAATAACTTATGACTTATTGTATAATTTATTATTATAATAAGTTATAATATTTGTTAATTATATATTCACAATGTATAATCCATACAAATTAAATTATAAAAATTAAAATTTAACATTTTAAAAATGATTAAAATGCTGAAAAAAAATTCAAAATTAAAATTAAAATTAAAAATAAAAATATAAAAAATATTCTTTTTTTTTTTTATATAATTTGAAAATATAAATAATATAATATATATAATCAATATGTTATTGCTAAATTTTTTTTTAAAAAATAAATAAAAACTCTCTTCAAAATATAAACACTATATTTAAATGACTAAAATGACCTTGAATATTTTTTTTTTTTTGAAATTAACGATAAAATAACATAAATTTTTAATAGAATGATCAATCCTACACCATTTAACATAATTCAATGACCAATGTCACCAAATAGCCATAGTTTGAAAACTATTTATGCCAATTTGTCTATATATAAATAAATATAATAATGGAGATAGATAAATAAATATATGTAGGGAAGATATTCTTTTAAAGTCATGAGACATTTGTGACTTAAAACTCCTCTGAATTAACTCCTAAAAATATGGATTTACCCAAAAAAAAAAAAAAAAAAAAAAAATCCTGAAAATATGAAGCTTGAGAATCTTGCTGTTGGCAGAGTTCGGAATTGGCTCCAAGCTTGCTTCATTGTTCAGCTTGTACAATTATTTACTGTGCTCCAGCCGAACCAGGTGGCTGATGAGAGAGGCATCTTGAACAATGTAGTAGTTGTAGTTGTACTGAATTTATATCTATATATATATATATTTTAATTTTTAAAATTTTGAGGTATTTTTATTTTTAATGTATCTTGAACTTATTATCTCTTATATGGCAAATAAAACTATTATCAATTGAACTACACACATTATTACTGACACTGAATATAATATATATATATATGTAATGCATAAATTAATTACACATAATAATTCCGTTAAATAACGCTTTAGGGAGGGAGAGACACAAACAAGTTATTAGGTCTGTCAATGGGTTTAATATATCCGGAACTGACTTGGACCCTAACATAAAAATATTGGGTTTGGGTTCATATTTTTTTATACTCGTACCCAAATTCTATTTGTACCCGAAAATTAAATACTAATTGGGTCCAAATACAGTATTTGTAATTTCGTACCCAAGCTAAAAATTTATTAATTAAATAAATAAAATTTAATATATTAAATTATTAATAGTACTTTTTTTTTAAAAAAATATTTATTTAAGTAAAAAATCTTAAAGCAACAAGAATGAATTGAATTCTCTAATTTTATTATTTTTTCATTTCATCATTTATTTTGATTTTTTCCCTTTCTTTCTTTTTTAATTTTATTTTAATTTTTGAAAAAAAGAAGTTGAAAGAAAAGATAAACTATAGTTTATTATTTTATCTTTTTTGTTTTTATCTTAATTTTAAAATTTTGTTTTAATTTGTATGATAATTTTTGGATGATTAAATTTTAATTAAAATGAATTATCTATTATAATAATAATTAAATTGTGTAAATATAAATAATAATTTTATAATAATTAAATTATTTTTTATTATTTCGAAAATAAAATTTTGAGTAAGATATACTCAATTCAGACTCAAAACCCTATAAAATTAGGTATGGAATAAGAATTTTAGACCCGAGGAATATTGGATAGAATAAGAATTCACAAAAAAAAAAAAAATTGGGTTTGAGTCAGAAACTAGTGGTTTCGGATCCGTTTGGACTGGTTGACAAGCCTACGTGTTATCCAGTCTACTACCGTTAAAATCAATGACAGGCGAAATGACAAAAGTAGCCCTCTTGAACTAGCTCTTTTTATGCCTCCAATGCTCTGCCGGATTCGATTTTCGTATCGTGTCAGACTCTTCAGGGGTACTCTGAGCCTACTATCGCTGCAGAAACTCCGCTCCTCTTCCATCTCCATGGCAGTAGGCGACTCGCTCTCCAAATTCCACTTCCCAAAATTTCGTGACTTTTTTTCCCTCGTTGATGCTTCGCTTTCCTTTTATTTCCGCTACTGCGGCCTTTCTCCCTGCACCGTCGACATCGATGACCACACCTACGTTCACTTCTGGGTCGTGAATAGCCCCAAGCCCGACAAGCCCAACCTGGTTATAGTCCATGGTTATGGTGGCGACTCGAAATGGCAGTTCATCAACCAAATGGGTGCATTGTCCAAGTGTTTCAACATTTACGCGCCTGACTTGGTTTTTTTCGGCAAATCCTATTCCAAACACCCTGATCGCTCGGATACGTTTCAGGCCAATTGTGTAGCTGCAGGGCTGAAGAAGTTGGGGGTGCTGCGTTACTCGGCTTACGGGATTAGTTACGGTGGTTACGTGGTGTACCGGATGGCGCAGTTGCATTCTGAAGCGCTGGAGAAGATAGTTATCGCCAGTAGCGGGATATCATGCAGCAAGGAAATGTTGATGAAGCAGCTGTCGACGGTGGATAAGGATTTTAAGGAGGTGCTCTTACCACAGAAACCAGAGGATCTCCGGTTGCTAGTGAATTTCTCGTTCGCCAAGGGTGACCCTTTCAAGTGGCTCCCTGATGCAATCATCCAAATGCTAATCAACGTACGTAAACCCCTCTTCCCCTTCCTTATACGTTTTGAATTTTGATATATCCATATCTGAATTATATATGAATTTAAATGCTGCTTTCTGTGTTACTTCTGCTGCAAAGACGTACGGCGGTGTTAGTGCAGTTCAAGTAGTATTAAATAGTTTTAAGAGTTTGGTCATGAAGTTCTTCTCGTGATTGAAGTTTCTATATATGGCAAATTAACTAAGCAGCAGTATGACTAACAAGAAATTGGACTGTGATGTTATTTGTATTTATTTTAAGGCATTGGGGAAGGATAATCTGGAGGAGAAAAAAGAACTTGCGGATTACTTGATAGCAGTTTCCGAAAACGAGATCCCAAATATTACTCAGGTGAGATCATTGTTCTTCCAAAACTGATTAGCTAATTATTCCTTTTTTCTTTTTAACACAATTAAGAACTTTGTTACTCGTTCAAGGAAACATTACTTCTGTGGGGTGATAAGGACAAGATCTTTCCATTATCAGTTGGAATAGATCTACAAAGGTACCCCTCCTGAACGCTGTTATAAGTAGTAGCAATATATATATATCTAAGTTATGCCAAATTTGAAGGACTTCAAATTGGGGGATTTAGCAGTAGCAGTATTTTTATTTCGTGATGTTTTCAAGTGCAGAAAGTTAGGTTCGAAAGCGACATTGGAAATTATCAAGAACACGGGTCACGCATTAAACATGGAGTCTGCCAATGAGCTGAACAGTCATATAAAAGCATTCGTTTTAGGTGGTTCAAGGCAAAAAGTTAACTAATCGCCCTTGATGTTCCATTTCTCATGTTTTCCTCACGCAATACATTATACATTATTTCCGGTGTGGAAGAACTTCATGAACTCAAATCTGTAATTTTTATGAAGTCCATTTTTACACTTTTTTTGGAACTGGTTGGACATAGTAGTCCTTTTCTTTAACCTTTTTCGTTGTAGTATTCAGTTAAGTTCTCATTTGCTGAACTGAATGAAGGTTTGGGTACTGCTGCAGCATTTTTTTTTTTTTTTTTTTTTTTAAAAGGGTTTGGAGATTGAACGTTCTTAGTTTGCTTTATATGCAAATTCAATAGTCCGACTTCACCCGTACTATTACCCAAAAAAAAAATGAAAAAAAAAAAGAAAAGGGTAAATTCATTTATTTATTTATTTTTATTTTGCTTGCTTGCTTTGAGAAGAAACATTTATGAACAAATAATTCCATGATTTTACATTTTTAATTACTAACTTTGTTTAAGATGAGTGTTGGAGTAGAATTGAAAAGCACCACAGACAAGACCTTGCTTAAAGAAAAAGAAAAACAACTAATAGTTATCTTATTACCTCAAGTTATTTATTTATTTTGAGGGTTTTTTTTTTTTTTTTTTTTTTAGTTGCCT
>JAXGGT010000162.1:8899763-8913236 GCA_035583425.1 Marsdenia floribunda | reverse complement strand
CCGACCGGTGCCGCAAGCTCCCTGAACACCACCGGCTGAAGATTTTCCTTCCTGAAGCTCCCTCCTTTCGAAGCTAGCTGTTCCTTCCTGAAGCTCCCACCTTCGAAGCTACCTTTTCCTTTTTCTTTTGTTTGCTAGCTTTTCCTTATTCATTTTCCCCCCCTCTTCCTCTATACGAGTTGCAATACATACGTATAAGCTGTATATTTTGTTTATGAATTTTTTTTTTTTTTTTTAATTCTCAATATGAAAAGACCGAAATGCCCTTAGCCAATTTTTTTTTTTAACTTGTGAATAGTAATTTCACAGATTTTTTGGACGAAAGGACTTTAATCACACAATTTTTATAGTTCAGGGACCTATTTGTCCAAAAAAATAGATTACGGACCTTAACCACCAAATTGCAATACTTTGGGGACTAAATTTGCCAATTTGCCTATTTTAAAAAGAAATATATATACATATATATATATACACAATCTTCTCGCCTTCCCTCCTCCACCTGTGTCCATTGAAGGGAAACAAACTACAAATTTGGATTCGCCAAGAACTGGAAGTAGCTGAAGAGAAATCAAAGAAACTACACCTGCAATGTCAATACACGATCAGGCAACGGCTGCTTTATTATCGCAGTTATTATTGGCTGCGGATGGAGCTGTTCTTGGGATAGGGCTAGCTTATGTTGCCATAAGGAGTATCATGAAATTCACAGCGAATTCTTCTGCTCTCCGCAAAATTGAGCGGGCACCGTCCGTCCGTGTTTCTGATCTCCGCTCCCTGCTCGATTCTCCCTCTGATAATGATAATAACTCTAATTCAGATATACAGTCCCATGGTGAAAAGCTCGTGATCGTTCGTGGCGCTGTTGAAGCAAAATCGGCTGTAAAGGGTAATTGGAAGGGCCTCCGATCAGGCAATGTCCTCGTATCTAACGAGTCCAGTGACAGAGGAGTTATCTTGCAGCGAACTCAAACTGTACGTATATTCTGTATAAATACCTACTATGATTTTCTGTATTTCTAAGTTTCTATGTTCTTATCCTATGTCGTCCTATTTGTAAGTGGGACTGATTTCTGGTTTCCTTTTCATTAGCCTGAGTATTTTATCTTCCTGTGTTGTCAAACTAATGTGCTTATTGCTGTATCCGGGAAGGCTAGTTTCATTCATTTTTATGTCAACTGGACTTGATTCACTTCATGCATTAATTATAAAAAAGAAAAAGAAAAATAAGAAAAAAAAGATTCACTTTATGCATTACACGAAAAATTATTTACGATAGTTTATTTCCTCAGATATATCCTTGAAGTAGATGTCTTGTGAATACTAATGCTCTAATGTGAGTAAACCTTCTCTCCACTCGTAGAGAAATCACATACAAGAAGCCTTCACTATACTTGTTTATATATCATGTTTCTATTATTTGAAATAACTTAGCATAGCTTGTAACGTGAGTTTTGTATTCTATGTAGTGCATATACAATGAAGGCAGGGGGCTCTTTGGATGGACTTCTGATTTACGTTCTTTAATTCTGAGATCTCGGAGAGAACAACAGTCATCATCAATAAGAATGGTAAACCTCCCACCATGTGGTCTCAGCTATTAGGTTCGTCTTTGTGGTACATATGATATATTTCATTATATTTTTGGATCATATCCAATTGTGGAATCCTTCATTTAGATGATACTATACAGTTTCTTAATTTAATTATGTCTGTGGTTGCCAGTCAGTGATCATGTTTTATTTCCCTTTTTCTTTTTCACAATTTTCTCATGTGAAAATTCTTTGAATTGAATTATTTGTATCTGAAAAAAAATCTAGGTTGAATTTCTTTTGATGATGTAAGCTTCCTATGAGTCAGATGCAATCTGCTGCTTTTCCCATGTGAACTTTCAGTTTAGAATATTTAGGTATTGGCGATGAGCAAAAATCCCATTCTTATTAGTGGCAATTTAATCAAATTTAGCAATTATGAATATTGCATTGCTTTTCTTCCCTTGAACCTTTGACATTATAAGATCTACATATTCATCCTTTAAGTTACAACTGTATACCTTGTACTAATTTGTTCAAAAGCATAACTGTTAAATATGCCTTCCTTTTTTCATGGTATGTTTCTTGCTTTGGAGACTGTTATAGCATCTTAATTGTTTAATATGGTTATTTTATTCTCTGAATAGGTTCCCTTTATTCTTGTTGAAACTGGAAAGCGTCCACAGTCTGATTATGTTTACGTGAATATGGAAGGATCACAACATCCGCTACCTCTCACAACAATTTATCACCATTTGCAGCCTATCAGTGCTTCTCCTTACACTTTTCTTCAGGCTATTTTTGGTCATGATTATCCTGTAAGTCAAACTTAAGAAATGTGAAGGATCTCATTTCCTTTTCGTATAAACAAATTGTTTTGTTAATTCCTTTTCTTTAGTTTGCCTTCTAAGTGCAATTTTTAAATGCATCTGAAGGTTGGAATGCTTGATGAAGAAAAAATTCTTCCACTTGGGAAGAAAATTACTGCAGTTGGCATTTGTAGTTTGAGAAATGGAGCTTTTGAGCTAAAGTCATGCAAAGATCTCCCATATTTCTTGTGAGTTCCTGCAAAACACTTTGCTGGATAATCATCTTGGATATTGGGATGAGCTTTCCTTATTCTTATGTTGATGCTTCTTCATCCAGTCCCCTTTCCCTCAAGACAGGGCCTCCTTTTTTTTGAAAACTCTTCTCCTAGTTGATTTTCATGAAGTGATTAGTGGGGTTTCTTGGGCTTGCCATTCAATCTTCTTTTTCGACCATGATCTCTAGTCACATGAGAGGTTCCATTTATTTTACAGATCTGACATGACAAAGGACCAAATGATTGTTGATCTTGTCTTCAAGTCAAAAGTCTTGTTATGGAGTGGTGTTGCTCTCGGTTCAATAGCAATTGGTCTCCTTGGCTTTGCTGCTGTAAGGTACTAAGACTGAAGTTAGACATGCTTTTGCACTTGGTGGATCAGGATTCTATTGTCTAATTAATCTTTTTTACTTTGCTTGTACCTGGTGATAAAACTTTGTTGAAGATTGTTAACATCCTGTTACAGTTCCAAATTTAACTGAATACTCTAATCATAACTGTGATGAATTCCTAGGAACTGGAGAAAATGGAAGGCAAGGAGACTACAGAGACAGGCACGGCAACAACAACGCATGTCTACTGGGGATGAGGCCACTTCTCAAGGTGCAGGAGAAGAGGAGAATGAAGATGTTCCGGCTGGACAGTTATGTGTAATATGCCTCTTGAGAAGGAAAAGATCTGCCTTCATTCCATGTGGACATCTTGCCTGTTGCCAGAGATGTGGCCTAGCAATCCAACGTGAGCTATCACCTAAATGCCCTGTATGTAGGCAGACGATAGATAGTGTGTTGAGAGTATTTGATTCATGATTAACTGAACACATCAAATCTTTAAACTGTAGAGTGATCAAGAGATTTATATTAGAAAAACGTTTACTGGAACTGGTGCTGGATTACTCTTCAGAATGGATGTATGTAAATTAGCTACTCTAGATGAGGTTCAGTCGGCTTGAGATTCTTAGAGAAGATTTGGCGTTGAAAAGAAATTTGTAGGAGAAGTAAATACGTATTACGTGGTTTGAATTTTTGAACCATTAATTGGCGTTCCCAAATAATGTGTTATAATTTCTCTTATGTGATGTGTGATAATGCATAGGGTGAGGAATCCCCTAACATAATTTTCATTTCATTTGTTAGTGCCCATACATGATGATGTATGTCTCTTTAGTTTATATATATATATGAACTTTGATTAGTTTTTCATGTAGTAATCATTTTTAACTTTGAAGCAAAAGGATGTTTTTAAAACACAAATTGGAAGTTAAAAGTAGAGTATTGCTTGGTCAGGAAAACTTCCCTTAAAATAGCAATATGCATGATCTGTACCACCCTCCCCCTTTCTTTGAATGAATGCATTTGTTACCTATTGCACAAAGATAGACGGGAAGGTTTAATGGACAGGAGGATGTTAATAATAAGCCTGCATATTCTCACTACCAGGCAGTTTCATATTACACAGGATCTCGAAATATATTACACATCCTACTCGATTTTCAAAATCCTTGAATCAGACTTTGATAGTATCTGCTTGTCGAAGGAAGTGAATAATGGTGAGGAGCTGAGGAACTACTTTTCCATGTCTATATCATGATTTGCATTCAGGGTCAATCTTCCATAGGGAACAAAAAGATACAGGCTGCCCTTTCCACCACAGGCCCACACAGCCATCTCTGTCTTCCACTCTAATCTCCCAGTTACTATCGTACTTCCTCAACAAGGCTCGAGCGCCATCAATTGCATCCTCTCCAAATACGCCTTTGCTGAATCCAGCACTTGCCATTCTCTCACACCATTTCTCCTTCCTTTCGTTCATCTCTCCCACGTTTGTCAACGCCTTTGCTGCTTCTCCTTCCACCATTCTCCTTTCATCACTCTCGCGTCCTTTATATGCTACACTAGTCGAGTCCAAGAAACGCCACAAGTAATCCACTCGCCTTGAGAATCCCGTTGCAAAGTCTACACAGTTGATGCAGGAACAGTCTCTGTTATTCTCACTAAGAACGAGTCCCTTGGGTTGCATATTCCTTAGTACTCTCAAGAATTGAGTTCTGTCATCTGGATTGTTGTGGTTCAGGTTATGAAGTCTAAACTGTGCGCAGATGATCAGGGTCTCATCTGGTGAGGAATTTATAACCTGGGGATTAAGATTCTGCAGTGGCAAGTTTTCGAGTCTGTTGATCTGTAGGTTGATCTTAATGGCCTTTGCAAAGCTAAGGAGTTGCGAGGAGCAATTATAACCTGGTGGGCTTACTAGAAACGGCGTGTTCCTCGATTGCTCATCCTCAATTGTCTGAGTGATCACTGTGATGCGAACCAAAGGAGGTGGTCCACCTGATCGACGGCTCAATTCTTCAAGGAGTGTTGGCCACTGAATACCGTGAGAGACTCCGATGTCAAGGATGTGAAGATTCCGAGGTTGATCCTTTTCTGCGAGGATTTGGAGGATTGAGGAGTTTGCGATGCTGTTAGGGATGCGGAACCAAGGATTGATGTCATTGAAATTTATCAGAGTATCCGTAAAGAATTTTGGATTTGTTGAAGCGAAAGTAGTGGCACCATCTGAAGCCGAGGAGGTGCCAGGAGAAGACAGTTGATGTGTCAATGCTCGGAGGCCATGAGCAGCCAACCGATGGTTGGCATCACCGGTTAACGAGGCAAGCTCATTGATAACATACAATAGGTGCTGAACTCTGCCAGGGTTCGAGGCTGAAATTGCGGCTGCACATGGATTTAGCAGTTGTTCTGCCCATCTTCCATCTCTGTTATTACCATGATTAGGGTTATTCCCTGCTGCTGATTTGGCACCCCTTTTACTTCCGGCTGTCTTCCTAGCAGGCACACCTGGTAGTGGTTCCACCAGGGGGTCCCCCTCATGTGCCTCTGTCGTCCGACGGTTCTGATTCTTTTGGGAGATTTGAGATGTCTTGACACTAGCATCATGATCGGATGCTTTCCTTTTCTTTGATGAATCACTCTGCTGCTGGGAATCTGGAACGATGGCTTCAGCAACGGGCGTGCTCGTGGCACTGGCACTAGCACTGGCAGTGGTAGTGGTAGAGTTGCTGTTGAAAGAAGCAGAGCTGTTGTTTATCCGTTCTTGGTCTGGAGTTTGACCTAGAAGCCACCAGGGGTCGCTGTTGAAATCATTGGAGGTGTATGGATCATCAAAGATAGAAGGGAGGTAAGGTAAGGAATCCCCTAACCATTCTAAGATTTGTTCAGACATAGGGTTTGAATCTGGTTCTTCATTTGTCATTGTTTCCAGTATAGTGTCCGAGTATAGAGAAGAGGTAGGAGGAGAGGGAACTTGTTGGCTTTGGTATGTGGTCATTAATTTGTTAGAGAAAAAAAAAATGAGGACACATAGAATGAGTATGGGAACGGTAGGTTTGGGAACTTACTTTAAGTTTTTGAAATGTTTAAAATAATGGACATGACAGTGGTCCATTCCGGAAAGAGACAATGAAGAGCATATTGATGCTGTTGATTTTTGGAAGTTATGATGTTTTATTGAGAGGTTTTGTTTTTTTTTTTTTTTTTTTGGTTTTATAAAAATTTGCAAAAGTTAGGAGTCTTAGGGGGAGAGAGAGAGAGAGAGAGAGAGAGGCATTCTTAATTGGTGGGGATTAAGGACTTATTCCCTGGAATGTCATAGGTTGTTTAGGCCTTACAAACGAGCGTTGGGCGACAGGAAGCATATGAATAAGTTGTAGGGATGGCGATGTGTTTGAGCATTGAATTTTCAAAAGACGGCAAACTCTGTGTCCTTCTTAGTGATGCCAGTGGCTGATGATGTGAATTTGTCATATTCCTAAGCTCGGTTGACCTCTAAATTAACAACTCCATTATCATAGCTCCAATTAATAAAAATTTTATATTTTACCATTACTGATCGTGTCCTCTTACCTATTAAAAACTAGATTATTGTAAGGCCAATTAGAGATGGAGTTTGATCCGGTATCTTTTTGCTTACTGGTGCCGTGCATTTTGTTACTTCTTTTAACGCAAGTTGAAACAGTAAAGATATGCTTTGTTGGCTCTTTTATTAGCATACTTCTTTTCCATTTTTGGTTGGATTGAACTTTGGAATTCCAGCCAGCTTACTGGAAGAATATCTTGTTTTAGTTGGCTTGCTAGAACTAGATTATAGATATATATATATATATATATATATTTAAGTTGTTAAAATCCGTAGAATTCATGGAGAAATCCCTTTTGATGCTTTTGCCTGATGTTGTGTGCAACTTACATATTTAAACTCGCTTTCAGATCAGTTATTTTGGAATGGAAAAAGTTGACTCTGTTAAGTAGTACCAAGGACATCAGGTAGCAGTCCGCGTGTATTTTCTATCTTTCAGAACTCAGCCTTCAATTTCTTGTCGTTGGCTACAATTGTGAAATGACATTTATGTCCTCCTTAAAGTCAAATCTGAAAAGATGATAGTCATAATAGTGTTGAGATGAGATGAGATGAGATGAGATCTTCTGGTTGTGCACCTTACATAGTGAACACATATTACAACAAATATATTATTGTTTTCTCCGTCCTCAAGGGTCCTTTGTCCCCGAAATTTCCCCTCTATCTTCGGCATCGCAATCTATCCACAACTTCCACCCTCGAAATTAAGAAGAATATCACGGGAAGTGGAGGAGAAATCACTATCTGAAAAGAATTGGGTATAGCAATTCCGCATAAGAATTAGACCAAGGGAATAGAACAACATCCATTCCCTTTATTTAAATAAGTTTTTCCATTTTTGAATAAGTTTTAATTGCTATGAACACAAACTAAGAATTTGAGTGACCCTTTACTCCAAATAAGTGTTATACAAATTTTATTGTCAACGCAAAGTAAAAATCAGATTTTGCTGACACAATCTGAATTGAACTTCAAATACTAGATGTTGTAACTAAAATATTTGTCGTATGAATGCAAATAATTTGATGTTTCCAGTCATGAAAAGTTAATCTGTTCGTTACGTTTCATAACAATTTATATGATGATGATGATGATGATGATGATGATGTCCTAAAAGAAGAGAACTTGTGTGGATTGAACTGAACTTTTCAGAACAAGCTGATTGTCAAAAAAAGGAAAGACGTTGGGCCATGACATCGAATATTAATATGGTATGTCCCTCGTAATCATGTGCCTTCTTTTCCTTCCATTATTATTGTACATGTATTTTTATAGCTCCGTCTTCTTCATCATTCTGCATGCACCAAATTATGGCAACCACCTTTTTTTTCTTTTCATTTTTTTTTTTTTTTTCTTTTTTCCTTAAGATTATATATAATATATACACACGTAGACGCATACATATATATATATATATATAGCAGTTCTGGGAAATGTGGCCTTTAAAGGGAATATTATTATACAAGATTTAACAGTATTATAACGCAAACTGTAAATTTTGATTAGTTTCACAATAGAAAAGTGGTATACATAAAACTCAAACAGAGACAAGCAACATTGAATGAGAAATAAACTCGAAAAGAAAGGAAAATGAATGAGAAACAAAGCAGGAGCTAGATTGAATATTATTTATTAACAGAGTAGTGGAATGGCATCTTAGTCTGTTCCACCAAGAACACCTTTGAGCTTCTTAATTTGAGCCTCATCCAGGAAGGTGCTCTTCTGGAGCAGTGAGGTTGGTAGGTTGTTTCCGAAGAGGGCGAAGTCAGTAATCTGGAGGCCAGGGTTTGAGCTGCTGAAACTGACGAAAGCAATGGCGGTCTTACCGCGTGCATTTATTTGAAAATGCAACAGCCCTTTTGGGTATATCATGATGTCACCCTTTTTGAGGGTCTTGTAGTAAAATTGGTTGGAGGAAGAGATAAAACCGGAGGCGATGGAACCCTGGGTAACCAGCAGGACTTCGGTTGCATCAGGGTGGGTGTGCATAGGTACAACGCCACCGGGAGCTAGATCCAATCTCGCCATGGATATGCCAAGGCCATTAAGCCCTGGAAATTGAGCATCGAAAGCTGGGGTCACCGAAGCTTTTATCAAATTTGTTGTGTTCCCTGCGGTGCCAAGCCCCGAAAACACGAAGTCTTCGGCGGTGACATTTGCAGGGTTTTTGCAATGGTAACCCGAGGGAGTTTCGGGGGCTGTTAGGTCACCTATGCAGAAGTCTGAAGCATTACAAGTAACAACCAGTAAGGAGAAGAGAAGAAAAAGATGCAACATTTTGTTACTGGATTAATTATTATAGCTACCACGCACAGTCGTGATGTTATATATAATGTATGAGATGCTGAGACCTTTAATTGAGGATGGCACAGCTGATGGGAGGTTGGATTAACTTGAACCACAGAAGTGCATGTCCCAGATCAGGAAAGAAAGCCATAAAAAAGAGTACATACAGCGTATTTAAAAGCTGGAAGTAATTGACAGTTTTGTCACTTTTTAACTTAATTAGAAAGAAGTTTCTCCACCTGCAACTTAACGACGAGGAGGAAGGGATATAAACCCATGAAAGCTTATTAGATTTAGCACTTAAGAGAAAAAACCACAATTAAGGGTTACAAGAACACTTGTCCGAAAAGTTGATCATTATTGCAGCCTCAGCATCAGCCCTCACGTATAGCATACGTAAGAAGTTTTTGATGAAGAAAAAAACTGGGATTAGAAAAGTGGTCCTTAAGGGCACATGCCCAAGTAGTCATGACAGTAAGAGGACAGAATTGCCAGCTTGAAGCCCAAAAGGCAATTCCCATTTCTAATTCAGAAACCTTTTTTGACAATGATTTTAGGTGAATTGCCACCAGTACCACCAGGGAAGGAACGAGATGCCCTGTGGCTAAGTTTACAACACTCTTACAAGTACCAGTATTGGACAATTTTTGTGTGTCTATCTTTTTTTTTTTTCATAAACTATAGATAATATTTATTTATTTTCAATACTCCTTTCATTAATATTTATTTATTCTTTTATATGAAACAAAAGACACCTTAAAATACATATACATATATATATATATATATATATATATTTTTCAAGTAAAAATCGGGTGGATGTAAAAATTTTCTCCAGAACCTATTGCCGTGGAGGCCCAATAATCTTCATGAGGAAAAACTCCCATAAGCCAAGTAGTGAAGTAGAATGGCAGCTATCCAGGGCAAAGAGAGGCCCGAGAGTGTTTTCCCACCAAGGTTTCTAGTCGGCCATTGCCGCCAGAACCAACTATTACGGCCTGGCTTGATGAGATTCTTTCTATGTACAGATTTAGGAAAAATGTTAGTGAAGGCTTTTGGAGATGAAAGCAATTTGGAAAAATTCTCTTGTTTTATCAAACTACAAATTCTAAGAATGGGGGAAATCTTATTTACACACAAGACACAGAAGGGTATTATCCTATACCAAGCTTTCATGGCTTTCTCTGCATATCAGCTACTCAAAATATAAAGCTAACAAAATAATATACAAGAGGGGGCTGCTGCTAAGCTGATAGAGCACTCTGGCTGACAAATTGAAGTCAAAGATTATAGCACCAGCTAATTTCAAATATAGAACACAAGAAAAGTAGATTCGCCTCATATTCCCACCCACCCCAATAAGAAACTCAAATCTCTCAGTAGAATTTGTTAAGCAAATATAAAGAAACATTAATCGAACAATCAATAAAACCATATCTAAAATGCATCCAACAAATCTATCTCTATATGCTCATCTTCACAAGTTAGTCTTTCATCCACACAATTTAAAAGAATTTTTCCTCTCATTCTCTATGAATTTACAACGGGTGTTCCAACTCATGTATCTTCTACCACCTACACGATATCATGAAAACAGGCATGGTAAGTTTGCATAGCATAGCTAATAATAATACAAAAGTCGGGGAAATCACAATGTTATGATATTTCAATAGACCAGTTTTCCAAATTCAAGCCCCTAGGTTGTCGAGGAGAATTAATCAGCCAAAACTTACATGTTTTACATATCCAAGGATATATCAATCATCATTGTTACATAAAATGCTGATAGCATACTGAAACACAACAAAGTAATTAGGACTAGTCAAACGAACAGAAGCAAACATAAATCAGAGCATGAATCAAGTGATTCTGATTCTGACTTCCATAAGAATAAAAGTTATGAAAAATGCATTTCACCTTGCATATCAATTTATATATAGGTCCATTTCCTAAACTTTAAGAGATTTAGGCATACATGTCGCTATCTAAGTCATCATTGTCTAGGAAAGGAATAAATAACATCATTCCTTGCAGGCCAATTATGTTAACAAGTTAAAGAATATGCTAATTACTAAGAGAAACTATATTAAAGATATCAACATAATTCAGACATCCTTTACACATGAATGCAGGAAAGCATTCACTAAATACATAGGAAAGGAGAAAAAGAAACATTTTTAACAGCTCATTAGGAAAGCAACAGGCTGAACAAAAGTTATCATCTTTCTGAGATAATTGCACATTGAGTTCAAGCTGTGAGTAAGAACATCATCTTGTTTTGCATAGTACAAATTATAATGTGATACACAAACTTTTTAGATTCACAATGAAAGCAAGTCATCTATCCCTCCATGAAATATTAAAAGGGTTTCCTCGGTGTTTTCTAGTTTCTACGTTTACAGAAATGCTAAAAAGCACTGCTAGCAAGATTGTTTTAGTCGATCGAAAACTTGAAATACAAAGGTGTCAAAGGCATTTATCTCACCTGTTACGCATTCAATCTGAGAGTATGAGTATAATATACAAAATTATCATCAATGATTTTTTATAGGCATTTATTTAATCACATCAAGAACACCAACACGCAAACCAAAAGGAACAGAGAACTCACAGCATTCACATGATAATTTCACAAAAAGTAGGGTGAGGAAAAGTGCCTTTTTAGTGTTTGATCCATCGATTGTGTCAAAATAAATCAAAATTATGGTGAAAGAATAAACGAACAGCGGAAAAGAAGAAAAAATTACAAAAGAATGCCGGTTAAGATTTACCAATTTACAAGAGCGACAGCCTAATGCAGATGTCATATACCTCCAATCCAAACCTAAATCAACATTTCCTCGGATACGCCCCTCTTCTAGCTGCTTGCCCAAATCTAAACCCACAAAACTGTCTCTGCATCGTATGATCTCCATAAAAAGGAAAAATGAAATGCAGGAAAAAGTGGTAAATTGAATTATATCCTAACATCTCATTTTTAAAGTCCGATTTCAGTCCTTAATAACTGTCTTCTCTTGATAACCAAGAAAGACACCACGCAGACTTGCAAGATAGCACCAATGCCAACGAAAAATAGCCCGATTTTCTTCCCAAAATTGAGCTTGTTCTTCTTTTTTGGTTGGGGCCTTGATTTTTCATGTGCATGTTGGCGTGTACGATTATTGCGGTGATTTTCCGGGACAGCGTTAGAGCCTGAATTTGGAGGGGCAAGATTGGGGTGTTTCCGTCGTGCTGGTGTAGGAGGAGGGTGAGCAGGTGAGCGTCGAGGGGGAGGAGGATGAGAAGGGGGTGGAGGAGAAGGTGGCGGCGGCGGGGGTGGAGGAGGAGGAGGAGGAGGAGGAGGGGGAGGGGGAGGAGGTGATGGAGGAGGCGGCGATTGATTTGCCACTTGATTCTGAGACTCCACGACGAAAGCCAGAAAGCCGAAGAAGACCCCTAAAGTGAGGACGACCAGGATCAATAGCTGCCGATCCATAAAAGATTTGAACATAAATCTCTTCCTCTAAAGAGTCCTCGCATCTGGGTCCTGTCGGACTTCAAATCTTCTCCCCGACTCTGATCTAAAAAAAAAAGAATCAGAGAGAATGAATTTTTAAGAGGAAACGATGCACGGGAATAGGGTTCGGCAGTGCCATGGTGGTGGTATCTATATCTAAACACAAACCCGGATTCCCCCAAATCAATAAAAACGCAAGATTACGAAAATCAAATGTTTCCAAACAACAACCACCGCCAATAAGGACAAGGTCATCACCATTCACCGCCGGATAATCAAGAAGAAGAAAAAAAAAAAAAAAAAAAACAAAACAAAAAATGTATCGATCCCGTTGCCGAACACAATAGGCTTTTATTTTAGCCCTCCTTTTTCCTTTTATATTTTATAAAATTTCTTTGCTTCTCTCCGCGTGATCGATCCCCACTCCACCACTTCACAGATTGAAAAGGGGTAAGAGACGGATAGAGAAAGACAGAGAGAGAAAAAGGGGAAAAGGAAGAGAGGTATAACGGAGAAAGAGAAACCAGGATGGCAAAAGACGGATTCGAGAATTCGACGGTGGTATTAGTATATTTGGGTGTTATCATTTAATTAAAAATCGGTGATCTCGGTAAACCTGAATTTTCTCTCCCAAAATTCAAAATAATAGCTGTAATTTTCCATCTAATCTAATCTAAGGGGTGGTAGTACGGTTTGTAATCAACTTCTTTTTATTTTTTTTTCTTTCCTCAAGAGGTCGTTTTTTTGCCTTTCATCCCTCAAAATTTTCAAAAAGAAAATAATTATTTATAAAAAAAATATATATTTAAAGTAAAAATTAAAATATAGAATTCTCCTAGCCTGTTGGTCATGTTTTTTCCTTTAAAACTCTTAGCTTACCAATAGGTCTAGAGGTCAAGTCTCCCCTTTTTCCTAACTTGTCAAGAGATAAAGGGGTAACTTCACTCGAGTGTTCCACAATTCGAAATATATTAGGATAAATTAAGCCTCTCTCCGAATAAATTAGTCTAGACGAAAAAAACCTACGATATCACCGTCAAAAAAAAAAAAAAACCCTTATATTTGGGCCCACAATAAGATAGTAAAAGAAAAACAAAAATCCATGTCGGATAACGTGGGTCCACGCTCCCTATTGATATTTGCATTTTACTTAGATA
>JAXGGT010000162.1:8846316-8873157 GCA_035583425.1 Marsdenia floribunda | reverse complement strand
TATAATTTAATTATATTAACAATTGAAAATTCATACAAATTAAATTATAAATTAAAATATAATGTTTTAAAAATTATAAAAGTTGTAAAAAAGAATATAAAGTTAAAATTGAAAAAAAATAATATAAAATAAATGATAAAATATATATATAAAAATTTAATATATTCTTATTAATTTAATAAAAAAAACCTCTTTCAAATACTAAAAACACCATAATTATTATAATATATTTAATTTTAAAAAATTTCGGATCGAGTATATATCGGGTACGGTATTTATAATTTTGTACTCGGACCCAATTAATATTTAATTTTCAGGTACAGTTAGGATTCGAATACGGATATGAAAAAGCTAGACCCATACTCAGTATTTTTATGATCGGGTCCAGGTATTTTGGAGCCAGGCCTACTTGGAGGCTTCATTTTGAACTTGTTGATTTTACCTTCATGAAATTTGGAGATTGATCTTGAACTTTGGCTATGGAATTTGATTTTGAACTTAAGTTGATCTGATATTTGGGGACCTTAGGCCTTAATTTCGAATTTAAGTTAATTTACCCAACAAAAAAAAAAAGCCGCTGTTATACAAGAAAACAGGTCGAAGCACAGTAATTTCTTTCCCCACTTTAAATACATATACATACAAGTCGAACCACTTACACGGAACAGGTCGGATTCATCCAACTTATCCATCCCCACTAACACAACTTCAGGAAAAAGATAAACTCCTATAGAACCACAAGGTGGGGAGCTTCAAACTGCATTTATCCTTTCTCTGATATGAGCAACGCTCACAAAGAGGAGAGGACCCAATTCATGGCCAAATACATGCAAATATATATATATATATATATATACTTGTAAAAAGGTTTTATTTTAAGAAAAATTTTATAGCTATGACATAATTTAGAGAAAGAAGGAGAATACAGTAGCATGGAACTATCCAGAAGCATCGCGGTTATTGGGGCTGTTCATTAAACATCATGGAGACTAAAAGGAAGAAACAAGTACTACCAGATCCGTATCTACATAATCTCCATTTTACAAGTACTTCTCTATGCTACTAGTCAATGTTGATTTGGGGACAGCACCAATTACCGCTTCCTTTTTCTCTCCACCCTTGAAAACCATTACAGTTGGGATGCTTCGGATACCAAATTGGGTCGCAATTCCAGGACAGTCATCCGTGTTCACTTTGTAAAATTTAATTTTCCCAGCATACTCTTTAGCCATCTCATTTATAGTAGCTTGAATCATGCGGCATGGACCGCACCATGGTGCCCAGAATTCAACCAGAACTGGTAGATCACTCTCAAGTACAAACGACTTCCATTGAGCTTCACTAACAGATGGCACAGCTGTTTTCCAGATATAAGAATTAAAGTTTAGTGTTACATTTCTGTTTCAGTGCTTCCCACAAAAATTATTGACAAAATGGCATATGCAAAGAAAATGAAGTCAAAATAAAATATGCACAACATGAATCATGTTTGAATTATAACATAGCTCGCAAACAAGCTGAAAATTACATTCAACTCCTACCAATACTTCAAATTTTCAGACCAATGCCCCAACCAGAAAGAAACCTATACACATTTGCACACATACATAGACCACCTTAATCTTTTAAAAAAAAAAAAAAAATGATTTAAAAATGCTGCTGTTGCTCTTTGAATTGAATTCCAAGTTAATACGTTATACCAAATATTGACAAGATCATGAAGGCATAGCTATTGAAGTCTAAAGCCATGGACGTGGGTTATCTAGGCAACCCTAGCTGTCTTATAACAAGAAGAAAATTTGAACTCTTGCTCATGCTATACCCTTTTTTGCATTGAAAAGGTTAATCTGTCTGTTTCTTTCTCAACATTCCACGTTCAAGTACTGTTATACACATTACCTGAAATCATAATAAAGTAAAAGTTTTATAAGATCACTCCCAATTTTTAAAGTAACAGAGTCACAAGACAACTTATTCCACAAAAATTGTCATGTACCTACTCTTTCATGTGTCATAATGCTTCTATAACATACACATCTGCCCATGCACGACTCTTCTTTCTTGTTTGAAACAAACCTATAAAGTCCGCATACCATGAGGCTACGCAGACTATGAGATCTAATCTTGAGCAAAGGACTAGAAATTTCAAACTACATACATAACCCGAGGAGTTAATATCCCATTTAAATACCAAATTTTACCCTTTTTTTTTTTTTTTTGTGCTAACCATTACTGATGAAACAATTTGGCTATATCATATGCATAACATTACCTTCATAGTAAGGGTTTCCTCTTTAATAAACTTCAAGGGCCTTAAGTTTCTCAGCCCATCAATGAACGTAGAGAATTCTGTTTCATTTCAGAGATACGTACATCTGGTGACCTACTAATCCCAAACTCATCATAAAGGACATTCGAAAGTCCAAACAATCATCCTCATATACACAAGTAACACTTTCAACCTCTTTAGAAAAATAATAATAATAATAAATAAATCAGTATACTCAGCAGTAAAGCTAAACATCAGAGGAATAGCAGAATATATGTTATAATAAAATCAATATGGATTATATATCTGTTTCAGAAAGCATGGAAGGCACACTTGACAATCCAAACCCCTATTCAGAAATTTATACAATTCTGCCATGAATACAGGAAAAGTAAATAGAGACATAAATCCATTAGAATAGTGGTAGGACTAATCAAACTGATTAATGCTTAAGCAAAACTAACAACCACGGAACTCTAACTTGTTCAAACAGCCTATTGTATGAATCAAAGCAAGAGTTGTATTAGTTAAGAGTAATAGAATTAAATGCAAAATTCCAACCGTATTTCTTTACACGAGGCATGCCAATCCTCGAACTTAAGACTCCAGCTAAACACAGACACTTTAAATTAACAAACCTAGTGGCCAAAGCATTTAAAACAAATGAAACTAATAGAATAAATAAAAATCGATAAAATAACAAAAGAAATGACAAAATTCTCACTATCAACTGCAGTATCTTGAGCTTCGCAGACAATTCTGCCACCACGGCGAACAGATTTAGAAGTGGAATTGGACGAAACGGACAATCGAGTAGGCTGAGCCTTAAGTCCTTTAAATTGAGAGAATCCGAGAACAGTTCGACGGCTAGAGAAGTAAGAACCGGACGCCGGAGCCAATGACTGTGGAGGTAAAGTTGAAGAGCGGGGCACGGTTAGGGTTTCCAGCACAGCAGCAGCCATCGGAACTACAGAGAAAGTAGCACAGCAGAATTTACTACTCCAAGGGCCAGAGGATTTTTAATTTTGATCTGAGAAATTTACAAGAAGAAAAACATGAGGAGGAGAGAGGAAGTGGAGGGATGAGGGAAGGGTTCTGTGGCTTGGTGGAATTTGTTTGGTTTGTTATAGAGATTCCCGAATGAATGGCTGAGGTGCGAGTATTGAATTGGATTTTTGACACGTTCCGTCTGTCATGTGGATTGGGGATACTGGTACTTCATTTGTGTGGCCCCTCTTTAGATAATCAGATATCTTATTGGTTAGAATCGTTGTGTGGATTATTTTAAGAATAATTTCTCTGTCCATCCTTGTTAATCTAAATCTTATTTTATTATTTTTTTAATCATTTTCAGATTTTTACTTTTGTGTTTCAAGCTAAAAAGTCATTAATTTTCAGTCAAATTTTAATAAGTAAATTGATGGATTTGTCCCAAGTATTCATATCTTTAGTATTGTGGATTCATTTTCTTTCTTTTTCATTTTTTTTTTTTTTTTAAGTTTATTTAGTAGATTTCAATGTATTATGGTCATGTATATTTGATTTTTTTTTTTTTCCACAAAATTCATTATACAAGTCAATTTTGTAAAGAAGAGACTAAATCTATTTGTCTATTATATATTAGAGACTCACTAAATATAAAAGAAAGAAAACGGACTAATCGTCATTTTCTTAAGATATTGATTTAATGAATATTAGTTCTTGAAATTAATTAAATTGACACACATCCTAAAAAGCCTTATACTAATGGAGTTAGGTGAACATTTATATTCAAAGTGATTTCTCCTTAAATTTTCAATGTGAGACTTAGGTTTGATACCCAACAACTGTTCTCATTCATATGCCCCAAGCGTATATCTCAAAGTCTAATAACGTCAACATCTGACAAGGAAGAGAAAGCAATGGCTACATCACCTATAACTGTTGAACTCGGCAAAACATAGAACTTGACAATCTTCATCAGCCCTTTCATTAGCATGAGAGAGCCCTTGCTGATTTTGATGACACCACCCTCACCAGTGAATTTGTACCCTTTTGAGTCAAGAGTACTTAAGGAAATCAAATTTCTTTTCAATTTTGGCACATGTCTCAAATCACCAAGTGTTCTGACAACTCTATCGAACATTTTAATGCTGATTGTGCCAATGCCTGCAATCCTATAAGAAGCATTGTTTCCCATCAAAGCAACACCTTTAGACACTATTTCATATGTTGAGAACCAGTCCCTGTTGGGACACATATGAAAAGTACAACCATAATCAAGAATCTACGCATCAATTACTTTAAGGTCATCATTAGAAGCAATTAGGAATTCATCCTCACTGTAGTCTTCTATTGCATCAGCTTCACCTGATTTTTTTGGTTGCTTTCCTCCTTGTTTAGAACATTCAATTCTTTTGCTTCTATTCTACAACTTATAACACTGAGACTTAATATGTCTTCTCTTCTTGCAATACCTGCATATTTTATCTCTATTTGCAGACTTTGACCTACCCTTAGTATCACCAAAAGTCCGTTCTTGTGTTCTACCACGAACAATAAGACCCTCTACCTGAGATTCAGATTCAACCACAAGGTGTTTCATCTTCTCATACGAAAACACAGCATCATATACTTCATTAATGGTAAGTGTATCATGACTACACAGAATAGTGTCTCTGAAGGTCGAATAAGAGGGAGGTAACGAACATAACAAAATTAACCCTAAATCCTCTTCATCATACTTAACTTCCATTATCTCTAAATCAAAAACAATTTCCTTAAAAATAGTTAAGTGATCTTCCAGAGACGTATCTTCTACTAAACGTATCTTCTGCTAAACGATGAGAGTAGAGTCCTTGCTTCAGATGCAATTTGCTAGTTAGAGTTTTCGTCATGCACAATTGCTCTAATTTCAACCATAATGTAGCAGCAGTCTTTTCCTTCAACACATCTTGTAAAATTTGATTTGACAAATGCAGATGAATTTGAGATAGGGCTTTTCGATCCTTACGTTATTTCTCATCGAGTGTCCAAGACGAAGGCATTTGATCAAACCCTAACAGGGCATCGTCCAAATCTATCTGTGCGAGAATTGATCACATCTTTACTTGCCACAACGAAAATCTAGTATTGCGATTCAACAACGGAATATCATACTTTATAGTCGCCATTATCGAATAAACCAAACCTTGCTCTAATACCAGTTTGTTATAAAATTGGGGATGATAATGACAATCAAATCACAAATGCAAAAAGAATCAGATGAACACATAGATTTAACGTGGAAACCATTGAAGGGAAAAATCATGGGCAGAGGAAAGGAAATTCAATATTGTCGAATCAGGTTACAAGGGAGATCAAAAGTTATGATCATCAATGCTATAATCAAAAGTTATGATCATCAATCCTATGAATGTTATAATCAAAAGTTATGATCATCAATACTATGAATGCTATATTCAAAAAACCCTACAATACCCATATTTATATAGACTCCTCCCTTCATTCCTAAACCTATGTAGAACAGGAAAAGGAGCAAGTTCCTTCTCCCTTTGTTCCTAAACTTATGTGGAATAGAAAAAGGAGCAACTCCCAATAATATGGGCCCAACCTAAATAGAATTTGGGTCACAATCTGAATTTGGGTTATGATCTCTAACATAAGCTTCATTGCTTTTGGATCCTTGATAGACAATGGACTTCTAATTTCTATCCGTGACAATTTGTTCCCTTCTTTCAAAATATTTATCGATCTTTTTTTTTTTTTTATTTGATTCTTCTAAAATTTTATTTTCTAAAAAATTATCTCCTCGATCTTTTTTTTTTTAAATCATTTTATTATTCACTTTTGTTACGAGTCTCAATCTTGTATGTAAAAGGTGTTATTGTTGGTGAAAATTATTCTAATAAACTATCACTAATTTTTGTGTGAAATATAAGACCTATCATTATTAGGATATTAATTCTTCTTATATATACCTTTGATAGAATTTACATTTTTTTTTTTTTCTTAATCACTTGGTTTTATGACTTCCAAAGTGTATGTTCAATACTGGTAGTTGAAGAACTTGTTTCAAAATTTTTAAATTCTTTGGTTTTTTTTTTTTTTTAAAAAAAAACTTCATGTCATTTAAAGGAACTTTTGTGGGGAAAAAAAATCCATTATATAAAATTTGTAAATCTAATTGATAATTTCTATTAGATAGAATTTAGTTTATTATAAATTCTAAAAGGTAATAAGGGTAATATAGCTGACAGTTTTTCTAGTACAATCCCTATGGTAATTAACACCCTTTAACCAATAGTACATAATAAGTAAGCCTTTGAGATAAACAAGAAACAATGAAAGTGAAATGCAAAATTTTTATTAAAAGTAAGTAAAGATGGACAAGACTTGTAGTAAGCTCTGTAGTGTGTTCTCTTTTGCAAGCTCTCTTTGACGGTTGTTGGATCTCTCCCTTGGTTGGTTCACAGATGAACCATTTTTTCTATTTATAATCTTCCACATCCTCAATGGATGACTAAGATTATTTTGATCTAACGGTGTTTAGACTTCCTTTATAATAACCTATATCATTCTATGCACATTAAATAAATGTAAAAAATATCTAATTTATACAAGAGTGTTCTAGAAATCCCTACTTGGCTCAAAAATGCTCCTCATTTTCTAGTGTGTTTTAAGCTTGTGTAGAAGTTCCTTGAGCTCTCTAGAATCTTACATCATCTTTCGACTCCTATAAACTGTTCAAGTGTTGTCTAAATTTTTTTTTGCTTTGACCATGTTCTTGTGCACATTTTATTTTTATACACACACTTGTGTACGTTTTTATGCTATCTTTTACAAAATAAGACAAAATACACGTACACATTATATACACGAGAAGTAAATAAAAGACCTCATGGCACTAGAGGAAAAGGAGGCTTTCCTACAAGAAGAAGTACCTAAGGGGGTTCCTTTTGTGTTCAAAGAGTTGAAAGACATTATGCCACCACAATTAACAAAGAGCTCCTACCAAAATAAAAAGTTGATCAAGTTAGTATAAGGTGTCACCTCAATAATTGTCATGCCATATCGAATGACATCACTTGAGTCAAGTGATTTGAAGAAGCCACTAAAGGAGTTGATGGATGCTGATGTTCAACCATCAAATGCTAATTTGGTGACTAACACACCAAGTAGAAAAGATCATTCTTGAGTAGAGGATGCTCCAATTGTGGGATCAGATGAGGATATTGTTAAAGATGATAACTTCTATCAAAACTTTTAATTTTTTTTATGGTAGATAAAATTAAGGAGAAATTTAAGTATAACTTACAAGTTAAGAGTTTAGGGAATTTGGCTAGTCAAATGCACGCCAATTTTGGATACAACATAGGGTATTCACTATCAAATTGGGATGACAATGAGGATGGAGTTTGTTGGAACTCTTTCCTGATTCTCATATATATTTTTTATTACCATCCCCATCTCTTGGGGGAATTTTTTTTTTTTTTTTTTTTTATACCATACCGCCTCATTGGGGATTGAGGATTCCCACGAAATTTTTCACCACTTAATTTTTATTCTTTATTTTAATTAAATTATTAATGCAAAATTAATTAATAAATTTTGTAAAATAAAAAATAAAATATTTCCTCACAAGTTTTTCAATATAATTTTTTGAAAAATAAAATAAAATTTCAAATTTCAAATATTTTGAAACAGATAAAGTAATTTCTTTCAAAGAATTATTGTTAATCTACCAAAGAATCTACAACTATAGAAATGGAAAAATATAAGTTAATTTTTAAAAATAGTTATATAAATTATAAATAGAGTTAAAAATTGTAATTACTATATTAAAATTTTACTTTTATAAAAATATAGAATTAAGAAAGTGAATATTATGGTTATGGTTTAATTTGTTTGTAGCCGATTTAATATTTACCAAATAGTTTTATTTTTTAAAAAGATTAATAATTATTATACGCATTATGATTTTATTTTTATG
This sequence comes from Marsdenia floribunda, assembly GCA_035583425.1. Classification (NCBI taxonomy): domain Eukaryota; kingdom Viridiplantae; phylum Streptophyta; class Magnoliopsida; order Gentianales; family Apocynaceae; genus Marsdenia; species Marsdenia floribunda. Next base: position 8,864,917 of record JAXGGT010000162.1, on the reverse strand, counting down.
TATATATTATGTATATAATTAAGAAAGTATATATTAGTACTATTTTATTAATTTGTGTCCAATTTAGTATTTACTAGATAATTATTATGCTTTATTTTAAAATTTTTTAATAATTATTGTTATAATTTTATTTTTATAGAAATATATAATTAAAAATATTATATATATATATATTTCGGGGACAGGATGGAAGCGGAAATCAATGATTAATAATATCCACCTCCATCCCTGATTTTTTCTTTTGGGAAATTATATACCCATCTCTAAACTCGATCAAAGGAAAAATTTTCAGGTCAAAATGGAATCGATATGCAAATTTTCCATCAGGTATAATTTTAATTGTGATTTTTTTTTTTTTTTTTTTTTTTTTTGCGCTGGTCACGATATCCAAGCACATTCTACTATGGTAGGAAAGTATCTTTCAACTATACTATACTTGACTAATCTGTTGGTCGCCCCTACTAGAGCATCTAATAATAGTGAGTAAGGCTCCTAGTCCCAACTGGGGTAACTCTATACATGAGGATTCAAATTTGAATCTTTACTTAAGTGGAATGAAGCTACGAACCATTTCAACCAACTCGGTTAATTGTGATTCTTACTACCAAAGGAGATGAGTATATGTGTCTGAATTGGCTATTAATTATAAAGGCCCAAAACATGTTGTAATCAAGAATTGGCACAAGAAGACATAATTAAAGACAGTAAAAATAATATATATATATATATATATATATATCCATTTTAAAAGCTGTATATATTTACATCATTCACATGTATTTTATTTTATTACTTAACAAAAAAGGAAAAAAAAGAAAACCACATGTATTTCATTAAAATGTCTAACACATGTAGTGTATATGTTGTGACAATTATGATTTCGAAAACTGATGAAAATTCTTGGACAACAATGTCGACGTGAACATAAAACCATAAATGCCATGCCATTTATATTCCACGTAAGTCAGTCAATGTTCAAAGTTTCATATTCCATCCTTCCCAACCACCCCCATCCCCTCCGTCCGTCAAGCTTGTTTTCTACTACCATTTCCCATCAGAGTCAAAAAGTTCAACCATTCTTCTTTTTCTTTTTCTTCTACTCTTGCAAGCAGACAGCAGACCCTTCTTTTGAAACTTGATAATATTTCTCAACCGACGCACTAAATTGGGATGATGACGGAAATGCCAGAGAATAACTGCAAAAACGAGCAGAAGTCGGTATTCGGCCGGCAACCTCTGTCGAGGCAAAGATCATTGCCGGCGACTCGTAATAACAAGGATCATCATCAAAAGTCTCTATCACGTGAAGAACTCAAGTTCGCAGCATTAGCTATTAGCCTTAACGCCAGCTTGAGATCGGCAGACATGCCTATCTCCATGATGGAACGTGCATTCCGATACGCAAGATCCTTCCTCGATGCCTCAGCTGCCTCCTCCACCTCCTCCGTTTCTCATCACCGACCAAGTCCTACCCTCCTTGCTCGTTCCATCAAGAAAGTAAAAATATTACTACTTGGAAATTTTGCGAAAATGTTCCTTTTTTTTTTGTTCCAGAAACTTGAACCCTTTCTCGATGCCATATCTCATGCTGTTGAATGACTCAGGAATTCGACTCTTTGTACGGGCCGGCATGGCACTGTGTGGTGGGCAAAAGTTTTGGATCTTTCGTGTCTCATTCACCAGGCGGGTTCGTGTATTTCTCTGTGGACTCCTTCTCGTTTCTTCTCTTCAAGACAGAGGTGCACTTGGTCAAAGATTGATTGATTACCACGGCGTCGGTTTGCAGTGTAGAAAAACAATTTTGTTGAAGAAGAACAGGTTAGCATCATCTTTCAGTAGTCTTCTGTGTTCTTTCTTTCGGTTTGAAATTTCCGCTCAAAGTATGTATCGTACTTCTTTACATTGAGAGAAATGGGCTTTCCTTTATTATTCTGCAAGCTTCAAATATTTGTGTACAATCTTCCTCGATAGAAATGGGCTACTGATAAAAGTTAAAAGGGAAAGAAATCTGCCTTGGGAGGATAAAGTACATTAAAGCAATTTGTCTTATCCCTCAACTGATTCCTGAGTCTGCACTGACAAAACTTATGTTACGATTCATCCAGCCTAACTGCTCTCTGTCTCTCTGCTTGCTTGCTAGTACTACTACTGGCTGGTTATTGTCCAATTTTACACTCAATTGGCTACAATGCCATTGTTTGGACAAATATTATCAGAAGAAACTGATGTTAAATCACAGCACAATTAATAATGATTAGTTACAAGGTTATGGACAAACAAAGGTAAAAGTTTATGACAAAAGTGTCAAATTACTACAAGCGCACTAATAGAGTAATTCTCACTCGTATTAAAGCAATAAAAAAAATTTATATATAAAAAAAAAAACACCAAACAGTTATTGACAGTGTAGTAAATAAGCTTTTGTCAATTTGCCCTCCTTCAAAACTAGACTACATTATCATTACATCAGATTTCTTTATTTAAGTTATTTCCTATTGACAAACTTTAATCTGCACGGATAGAAAGGTGAAAGTACACCGACACTGATTTAACTTTTTGGTTCTCTATCTCCCAAACTTAAGATAAGTTCATGTCCCGCATTAAACGTTCTATTTTCTCTACATCTTCAGGGGCATCTACCCCATGAGCCTCATGATCTACTTTTATCACCTGTACCAAAAACGTGAAAATAGAAGTCAAAATGAGTCTCGGGGACCAATACCAATCAAATAAGAAAGTTTACCCCCACTTTTTTTTTTTTTTCTGGGTTTTTTTTTAACTTGTTAGCCCTACCAAATCCACCAACAGAATCATAATTTCAACCAATTTCTTCTCCTTGGTTATACAATTTAGTTATACACCTTTTCAGATCTTGAAAGTAAGGCTTTTATCTGACTTTAACAGTGCACGATTTTATAGAGATAAATGCGAGAACCAAATTCCCACAATAGAGAAGAACATGGAAAATTTTCTAATTTAGTCCTATTTAGATTTTTTTTTTTGAATTGGTCTAAATCTTTAATTTAAAAAATATTGGTCACCTATCTATTTTGATTTTATAATTTAATCTTTTTGGAAGCCATTTCTTAGAAAGTGCCCCACACATGTTTTTTTTAAGGGATATTATTGGAATTTCTACTATTAAATATATATATATATATGTATATATTGTCCTTTTGCCACTGTATATATATAGCCTCCATCACTTCTGATACCATGTCTTTTACTGTTACTACTGCTGCCACCACCCTGTCCTGTAGCAGCGCCACTGCCTCCATATCTCTTAGCACCATCATATACACTTCCATATCCCCTACCACCACTCCCATACCCAGCAGCAGAACCACCAGGGGTGCTGTTACTGCAAGCTCCGTATACATGGATGGCCCCTTCAAAACCAAACCATAGCCATATCCAACATAAAACCCTGCCCCTCCACAATAATTTTCCCCACGATTGCATTCTCCATACTCTCCTCTATATCCTCTACCCATATCGCAAATCCTCCGCTAAACCCATCAACAACACCATAGCCTCCATATGACTTTATGAATTTGGTCATTTGAGAAAATATTTTTAATAGGAATCTAACAAATTCAAAGATGTCATATTTCAGATTTAACTAAGATAGCGAAAGAGAATACTAAGAGAACTTCAATAATCTTCAATTGAGGACTTTTGAACAGAGAATTTCACCAAGAAAAATGTAGAGTGGGAATTCAAGGGTTGCACAAGGGATGGAGGATGAAGTAGTGTAGAGGGGGTTAGTATTTTTTTTTTAAATAGTGGAAATTTTAATAATGTCATTATAAAAAGACATGTGCCGGATAGATGTTAAAAAATGACCTGAAATCAGCCAAATTGATTTGAAAGACTAGAATGTAAATTTTAAAAATAGATAAGTAACCAATTTGTTTGAAATTAAAGATTTAGAACCAAATCGGGAAAATATAAATATTTAGGGGACTAAATCGGGAAAATTTCCGAAGAACATTGAACAGAACAGTTCCCATCAGTTTCATTTCTTTGCTATGTCATGTAAATCTTCTGTTCTTTTAGAGGCATTAGGATGATCTAGTCACAAGTAAATCCTTTTCTATTAGCATTATCATGACAAACTCAAAGTGACTATAATGAAGGTATCAGGAGAGGCAATATTCACCCATTATATCATAAGAATTAGATAATAAAGGAGGAATCTGGGCTTTCATCTCTTCAAATGCCCAGAGAGAGTGAGAGAGAGAGAGAAGGAAATGTACAAGACAGAAAATTGATTTCCCATATTTAATTGGTCAATAACTAAAAGACAATAAAAATAGAACACTCAAAAGTGTGGAGAAATCTGAGTGCATACCTTCATCTTGTACCCATTCTCAAGAACCTTCAGTTGCTCAAGATCTTCTTCAATTTGTAGTGGGGTTGAAGCCAGCTCTGGATATACTTTCAGGAACTTAGTGTCATAACTCTGGGTGGACAGCAAAAATACTTTACTTATTCCTCATGGTCTCATAGTAGTAAAACATAGAGGGAATAGAAGTGGTTTCATTTGAATACCTGAATCCCAAGATGAAGCAAGTAAGGGAAGTTAGGATTCACTTTTCCTGACCTGCGACAAAAAGCAAAGAGAATATTTATTTAACATCCATTACAGAGGAATAAAACTGCAGCAGGGAGTAAAATAGAGAGTACAAACTTGTTAAATGGGATCAGCCCTCGTGAGAAATAGACAGCATAACCACGATTATCCATCACACATTTTACCCGATTTGTATCAAATGCATCATCAGGCTTCAAGGAAGTCACTGCAGTGCTAAAAACTGCATCTGGTGCAGCCTAAATAAATCATAGAATGCTTTAATATCAGCCAGAGAAACTTATAATTCAGAAAAGCAAGTTTCTGATTAGAAGTTCTGCAGTAAATGGAAAAATCTCCATGGCTTATTCCACATCAAAGAATGCTTTTCTACCCATTTACAAGTTAAAGTGCAACTATCATTGAATCTAATAGACGCAACAGCAACTTTCATTTTTAAATAGGAAATACAATGAAAAGCTAAATGAGGCTCAAGGGTTAATGGTCTGCATTCTAAATTTGCACCCATTTCCACTAATATTCAATATCCATCTTCAAGAAAGATCTTGATCAAAATTTTGTTGCACAAAACAGATTAAAAGAACAATATTATTCTTCAAACGCTCAAAATCAGTAATACACAGAGCAACATTCTAGGCTTTCATTTTAACCAGAGTATATATATAGATCATCCAGGAAAAAGAGAAAAAGAAGAAAAAATCACATATAATCTCCTTTTATTTTTGTTGATAATGTTACCTGCAGTGTTTTGACAATTCCATCAATTATTTCAGGTTCAATAAGAGGTTCATCTCCCTGAATATTAACAACAACATCGTACTCCTTTTCCAACTTCTCAAGAGCTTCCTTACAGCGCTCAGTACCTATGGTTATAAGATGATCAATTAGTTATTAGCTACAACAAGAACTAAACGTTCAACTTTTACAAGTAAAAAACAGAGGAAGAAACAAACAAAAGAATTAAGCAAACATATCAAAGTTCACCATTTTGGCATGATTCTGATGTCATAACCACATCAGCGCCAAATCCTCGGCAGCATTCAGCAATCTTCTCATCATCGGTTGCCACAACTATACAATGATAAAATACCCAATATCAATTAACTATAAATTAGACACATACACAAGCATGTCCAAAGAAGATGAACTCGTACCAACACGATCCAAGGATGAAGCCAGTTTTGCCCTTTCCCATGTTCTCTGTGTAATTCAGCACATATAAACTCTCAGATAACAAAACACTAAATCTAGAAGAATGTCCTGTTCAATTTAGTTTCACTACATTCGTTCATTCTCAAGGGGGGACTTGATCTTATAATTGACACAGGTAACCCTCCTTCCCAATTACAAACCTAAAATTCGAGAAATGAGAAAAAAGGAAAATGAAAATGGAAAATCGGAAGTCTTGATAGGGTTAAACAAATGCACCTGAATCATGGGTTTTCCAAGGATCTGAGCGAGAGGCTTGCCAGGGAAACGAGAGGAAGCAAAACGAGCAGGTATTATTCCAACAACACGTGTACGAAACTTGCTCCGTCGGCGGAAATGAATATAAGCATGTGCACCTAATGCAGCAGTTACAACAGCTCCAGCGAGAACGCTGTGAATAACCCATGCTCTGGAATTTGGGCTCGATGAGGAGGGAGCACAAATCGACATTGGACTCGTTCGAGAAAAATTACTTCAGCAATTATTCAACCTGCTGATCAGATTTCATAGAAAGTCGCGGCGAAAATCCCAAACTTGTGCGAGAACTGAGATCCACCTTTGTCCAAGTATGTTTTCTTTGTTCCACTTATTACTGGTTTTTCTTGCGTGCGTTTTTGGTGTTTTATTTCTACTGCTGTTGTACCATTGGTTAAATAGAGAACTCAGATGATACGTTTTGTTCAGGATTGGTATGCAATAGGTAGTAGTATCAAGATTCCAAATGGGGTGGGGACTAAGTGTGAGATTCTTTTAATATGATGAAAAATAAAATAAAATAAAAATATATTAAGTTTATAAAACTTAATTGTACCAAAGAATTCTTGGGTAATTGGTTACAAACTTGTAAATGTTCTTGAAAAAACATTTAAAAAAAAAAAAAAAAAGAATTTTCTTCCAAAACTAATCTACCTGTCTATCTTGAAGTATCCAAAACCGGCAGCAAAGTACAACAGTAGATAATCACATTTGCGAAGGACACACCTTCATACTGCAATGAGCCCCCAAAATTTATATACACGGAAAAAGCACAGCCACTGGCCTATTTAAAGTATGTCCAGATAATGAAAGGCTGCCAACGTGAGCAAATTAGAGCTTGGTCTGCAACGAATCTAATTGATGCTGGATATCCAGCTTCCACTGGCTTCCGTTGCCATAATCATACCAGCAGATGATGCCACAGAATCGGCAGCACCATCACAACAGTTATACAGTTCTTGGGGTTCATCATCACTGGCCAACTTTTCGGCAGAACATAATGGTAGAATGGAAACCAATTTAGTTTTGGTGACCCTGAGCCCATGGTGATGATACCCTTCCCTGCCGGTTGTATCTGTTGCCATTACAACCATCAGACGTTGATGATACCCTACCATGGTGGTCATTATACCCATTCCTGTTACCACCATTTCGCCGATGAGATCTCCCATGATTCTGATATGACTTCTCACTTTTTGAGCCTCCATTCTCATGTCTGATACTATCACCATTCCCATTTTCTCTTGTCTTCTTGCCAGCCTTCATCTCCATTGATTTTTTCCTCTTCTTAGGGGACTCTGAATCAGAGTCCATGAAAATTGCATTACCACGGGGAAGTGGTTCATCATTCTCGTCGTCTAGATGCCAATTACAGTATAGCTCTTGGTACTCTCCCGTAATAGGAATTGGGTCTCCAGAACCTGACAGCAATTCCTTAAATGTTGTATTATCCCCATTAGATCCTCCTTTCCGTTCCAACAGTGCTGCATCTGGTCGAATTATGGTACCAAGAATACTCCTGTTGGGGCCAAGGCCTGAGATAGCCTTCAAATTCGTCAGGGTAGCAAAAGCCATTGCAAAAGCAGATCTAACCTGTAAAAGCAAACACAGATGAGTTTCTTACTAAATTTGCAAGGTAAGAATCAAGGAACTATAAATCAGAATTAATCAGAATTCCTGACCACCATCATTACATCATATATCTGACATTAATTACCTGCAGGAGATGATGAGCAGGAGCCCAAAAAACCAAAAAAAAAAAAAAAAAAATCAAAAGCAAAGGGCTTATCTTCCATGTGGCCTTCACATTAAATGAGCAAGAAAGAAGGCTACACATAAGGAACCTAAAACATTGTATCAGTAAGGCCACCTTTTGCTGGAAGTTTCCATGCTATGATCCAATAGCATTTTTATATTAGGGAAAGAAAAGGCTCATTTAAGAAATATTTATAAACTATTGCAAAGGTTGCATCACAGCAGCTTAAAACATTGAATCTGCTAAGCCACCTTTTGCTCTGGAGTCTAATTCTATAATTGAATACCATATCTATCTGAGTAGGGTGAAAGAGCATCAAGGAGACAGAAACAGCATTGTAATCACCAATCTCCTACTGAATAATTCAAATACTACATACCGTGGTTATCTAAAGACCACCTGCAAAATAGCATCAGATTCCATCAAGGGAAAGAGTACAGATGGTACCACTAGCTGATCTCCAATCCACCAAAAGCCAAACCAAGGAACAATAATCTTAAAACCTGATGCTACTGATGTGTAGAACTAGAGTTTTCTACTTCTCCCAAGAGTTAAAGTGAATTTGATCAAGTTCTGGAGCATAAAGTATCCATGAGATTCTATCTTAGTGGGGAAAACTATAGGAAGACATTTACTAGAGGCCAATGATAAAAATTAAAAAGGAAATTTTTGGGGGATAGGGCAATAATTTAAATAAATAAATATATAAAAAATAAAAAAAAAAAAAACTTTATTTTTGGGGAGGGGAGGGATTTATTGGGAAAGTAATATTTGTAAGAATTCTTCCAAAAATTTTTTTAATTTTTCTTTTTAAGGGTCCTAAAACAATTTTAAAGATCACTTAGAAGGGCTCCCCTTTCACACAGAACAAAAGGATAAGGCAGCGGTGATACTGAGTATAAGCAAAACTTCGGTATCCTCATATATCCTAGTTCTCATTGGTATTATGAAGGGTACCAGAGAAAACCCCTAATGCACTAGAGTATGATAACTCCATTTAAATTCAATGTACTTGAGTCTGAATCATCTTGCATCAATCCCCACCCTTAAGCATATTTTTATAAAGCCAATTTTTTCATCATAATAGAATTCATACAACATCAAGAAATGCAGGGTACTAAATTTGGACTTCCTCTGATCCATGCTTGCCAACCTGTTGACTCAATTTCCCTCAGTTTAGCTAGTCACTCTTAGATTACAATATAAATGCAACGCACGTGTGATGAATACATAGATTCCCTAGAAAAGAAAATGAAGCAACTGCATTGCAATGCCAAACAACTTCAAAATCTAGTATCAGGAGAACAATGCATAAAACAAAGGAGATTTCTTAAGAAATTTACTCGAATAATTTTTTTTTAAAAAAAAAGGGGAAAAGGAAAGACATTAAGAAGGAAAAACAAAAACCTGAAAATAATTGAAGGAACTCCTCCCGATATCATTCTCTGGTGCCTATATAGTAAAAAAAGATTAAAATATCAATGAATAGATTACGTACATTACAGTCTCAAAGGCAAGAGAATCTCATATTCAGTTGGCATAATCACTCTCTTCCAATAATAATAAAGGGAAATGGGGGCACAAACTGTCTTTCTCCCATAAATATGCTGAGCAGCGGGGTACATATGCAGAGCAAAATCATTATCTATTATCAATAAACCTTTTTGGATACATCTTTCTAGGCATGTCTTCAGCTATTGCAAAATTTACAAGAATAAGCAATAAAAAGGTAATTCATGTCTATATCTAATATAGAACCTCAAAGAAATGAAATCAGATAAATCAGATATTGAAATTAAAGAAATACCTGTGGGTCCTCAATTGAAATCATATATTGCTTTCCTGGAACAGAAAACCTGAATATTTGGAAAGAAGAGGAGTTTTAATAAAACAGGCAAAAACAATGTACAGTAAAGACATATAAGCAAGCAGCTTAGGACTACAGACCCTTTCATGCTCTTTAGGAAAAAGGTTCCTCCTCCATTGCAGGATACACCAACATCAGCAGTGTTTAGCTTGCGCCCATATATGTCGAAAAAATTCACCTGAACATTGAGAAGCAGTAGGCAGTCAGAACTGTAATTCATCTACAAATGTAATTTCTCTACTGCTGAATGAGAACAATAAGATTTGAATAATGTATACCAATTATCAAGCTCAAGTTAATCATATCGAGATCAAGAGAAGTCATAAATGCAAGAACTTCAAGACTCTTTTGTCCTCTCCTACCACCCCAAGAATTATGAGGACAAGAGAAATTAAACAGGAAGGTCATCATAGTTTATAAAAAGATATCTTGAGGCCAATTTTAAGGTAAATGTGGCATCTTCACAATCTTCATCTAAAAGCAACTGATATTTTTGCCTCTTATTCCTTCTACTTGTCATTGACAAAATGCAAACTATATCCTACATCAAAATAATACTGGATCAAGAAAACTAAATATATAAGCCCATTTCTTTCTTCTAACATAATAATTGCAGGGGGCAAATTTTGGAAAGCAAAACAGGATGTCAGTGAATTCGGTTCTTTGACTTCATCAATCTATAGAACTGTAAAAGCAAGTGATATATTTTTTCCCCAAAAAGAACAAAACGTGAGGAAAAATTTTATTGAATTTCAGATACTCATTGTATTTCTTTCTTAACTGACATGTGAAGCTCAAGGAGAAAAAAGACTCAAACGTAACAATATTTGGAATCTGGTTATTAATTGAGAAAAAGAGATGACTGAATAGGAACAACCAAGAAGTGAGAGCCAGAAGATAAAGTTCAATTTAACAGTCAACGGAAAATCTTCAAGATTGAAGAAACTAGATCCGCTAATCTCACTCATCCCAAGAATCGGCATATAAAACCCAACATCACAAAATTATGAGAAATAAGAGGTTGACTAAATATATGCTCATTTACTAAAATAGGATGGGAAGAGAACAACTACAAATTAATCAAGGATAGATTTTCCCCTTGTGAGGGATCCATATGCCCATTTTCCTTTCGTTAATTCAGTGGTTAAAGATGCAGGTCCAGTACAGAAAGAGAAAACCTATGTCTTTATGGTACTGAAAATGTTAATCATTCACTTCTTAATTCAAGATACTTCTCATCTTCATCCAATAAATCAAGCTCCGTGATCACAAAGAAGTAAGATGAACATGAAAAAGATACAATCAACAGATAAAATGTGGTGTGTAAAATCATACATGATGCAGCTGTTAACGTACCAAGAGAACTCCCAAATTATGCTCTGGAGATGCTCGGCTGTTCTGGTAATTCTGCATAAGATAATGAAGTGCAATGAGGTGGTTTTAAAGTCCAAGCGTAAAGAAATAATTTCTAAAGCTGGCATAAAAGCAATTAAAGACTCCAAAATTTCCAATTCTAAACCACGACTAACAAAAACTCATCCACGTTGCAAAAATTAACAATAAACCAGGTGTTAATATAATTCATATGGGACTTTTTATCTACACAATTCTTATACACCAAAGGATACAAGAGGCACCACAAACTAAGGACATGATAAATCATGCATTGTATAACTCATAAATCTTAAACAACTTGAATTTCCCAGAAAGATGGATTTCTTGACAGTCAGAATAATAGATGGTAAACAAGATAGAAATGAAATTGTTTTATCCATCACTGTAGGAGGTACTTTCTTTGATGGAGAAAGGTGCCAGTAAGCAAACCAGTTGAATATAACAGAGGGCAGATCTACACAGTCACACTAAAAAAACAGCTTCCCCACTAAATCCCAGTATATCCTTTTTTGAGGTAAGGTTAAACAAAAGAAAGTACGCATATGAATTTAACAAATTATCATGCAATCTTGATTCATCTTTGTTACCTGTAACATTGCTATAAGCATGACAAGTAGTGCATAAGATCCAATCCCTCCAGTGTATACCTACAGTGTTCGAGAAAATATATACTTAAGCAGTAAGTAAAGAATGATGAGCTGTATAAGATAAATAATCCTGCACTCATTAATTGGAATTCTGATGAAATATAGCTCCACCTCATTCAGCTCTCGTTGCTGTAGGAAAATTTTAAGAATTAAACACAATGGTCGAAGTGGGGCCCATTTAGATACAGCATCCTAATCACAATTGAAACACATTTGTCACTAAAGGCACCAAGGAGTTAGTGCTTAATGTAATATATGGATCCACAAACCTTTATAAACTCAGCAGCTTTAGGTCCATTTTCCATATCAAAACTGAAAATTCATCATTGACAAAGAAATTAAAAAAAAAAAAAAAAAAAAAACTGATCACAATGAGTGATGAAAATATTAGTCAAGATTAACTTAGTAAATGGACCCTAATACATTAACTTAGTAAAGATGAAACAGTTTGAGACAGCCTAACAGCCGAAAGAAAAATATTGGCTGCAAATATGAAAACTAGTCAGTTGTAAAAATGTGAACCTCAAACCTTATATCAAAGGCAATACCACTCTTTTTCTCATTAAATTTGACAATAGGAACACGAGCCTTTGCGATCACCTGATAGATATATATTGTTAAAAACATCAGCAGAAAAGGAATGAAAAAGGTAATAATCAACAAAGTCAGACCACAAGGTTACAAATTCAAAATTCATATTAAAAAACACCTGAATTTTTTTCCCAACTCGATTTTGCGACAAGAGCTTAGAGAGAGCATGCAAGCCTATTTGTGGATTCTGGATATCTGACCCCAATATCACAATCTGACACCCATAAAATGAGTCAATTACACAATTGTAAGTTTCAACTCACATAATCTAAAGATCAATTCAAGTGGGTATCCACCACAAAAATGCCATGGGGTGCAGGGGGCTACAACTAGCATGCATTTATCATTTCTTTGCAAGAAACTGTTAAGGGAAAAAAATATCATATAAAAATAGAATTTCAGTTTTAGACGGTTGCATTAAGGCTGTCTAAACTTGACCACTTAGTTTGCCAGTGAGATTTGGCATCTGAAATAAAGGGAGGTTTACAAGATAAAAAGGAAACCCAAAAGCCACAGAGGCTAGGTTTAAACACAAAGCAATATCCTCCTCTTAACTCACAAGTATAAGGTCAAGCAGTATCTTTGTGCAACAACCGATAAGGAGTTCCAAAAAGCTGATGATAAGCATATGTCCATAAATTAGCTCCACATTTCTCTTCCATCATCTGGCCTAAGGCTTACCATTAAGGCTTTTTTATCATGAAATTAAGCCTCGATACAAGCCAGCTTCCAAAGAAGGAGATGCGTTATTCCGAAAGCTGAATCGGGGTATATAGGTAAACTTTTTATTTAATTGTAGTTACTAGAGGGCCAAGATACTGTACTATATTTATTCGCTAAGGTTCCATTCTAATGCCTTCTCTCTCTGTTCTCCCAAACTCATAACAAATTACAAGAATATATAAACTAACACAATTGACTTGTTCACCCTATTTATTTCATTTTTTTCTTCTCAAGTCGTAAATGCTCTACACTTGAACCAAAAATACCATTGAAAAGAAAAAGAAAAAAGAATATTTTGATTAGTAATATGATAGGCATCCCCCAACAACCCCAACCCCCACCCCCACCCCCAAGAAACAGGGTCAAACCTTGAGATTAATCTAAAAACTTAAAAGAAAGATCGTAAGTTCAAAATAAAGCTCTTCATTTTGGAAGCATAGGAAGATATCAAGCCAATATCCAAGATGGAGGATATGCAATGTGAAAAAAAAATCATAACAGTTCATCAAAGCTTTATCTTTAATGGGACAAGTAAGAAAAATAGAAAACAAACTGGAAGTAGAGATATTACATCAATATCACTTGTTGGAAGATAAAGGCCTGTTCTGAATGAACCAAAAACTTCTACCTGCACGGTCAAAAAATGTGGATAATTATGCAAACAGAAATCATAAGTAGTGTTCTTATGCTTTCCAAGGTTATCTGCAACATGCAGAAAACCAGAGACAGACCTGGCAGTTTGGCCAAATATGTTTAATCACTTTAACAACAGATTCTATAGCTTCTTTGCGAGATGCGTCCTCCTCTGGAGTTGGAGATAGAAATTCACAAAAATCCAGTATCTCTGTACATCCAGAAATTAGGAAAGAATTGTCAAGTCCAGTTATGCATACCAAAAGAAACCAGAGCATCCTTCTCGTCCATGACTATAAAAAACGCCACATCAAATTTAAGATATTAAGCTCAGAAAACTCATATACAAGGAAAGGTTCTTTAAATGCAGATCCACAATCCATGTTATTCATAAATTCATTACAAAAATAACAGAAAGCTACAGGATAATCTAGGCATGAGACCAAGGCGTACATCATTTGATCAGTGCGAGAAGATAAAACCCAAAAACATCTCAAATCCAAAATTTACCAACCAAAAAAGCCAGGTGCATATGACAGCTAAAAATATGTAAATTAACAAGGCACAACACATTAGATAGATTCTTGATGACATTCACCTCTTTCAACGAAGTAAACATGCAACCGAAGTCGGAGCTAAATGATCCAATGCACACATAGGCAGGCAACAGTAAAAAACTAAAGTTCCCATTGGAAAAACCATCAAAATAACTTCACCCTCTATCTCTCTCTGTAATTTAAACTAGACAACCAGAGAATTATACTAAACCTTTGTGAAGCTGAAGCATAGGGCTTTTGAACCGTGAATTGCCTCGAAACCAATTGCCTTCAAGTGTTCTCACGGGCTCTTTCACGGGAGTCGCAGCCGGTGAAAGTGCGGAGGGAATTGAAGTAGCTTTATCATCCTCTCCAACGACATCGAGGGAGAAATAATCAGGAGCAGCAGTTCCATCCAAGGAGGATTGAATGGCTGACAGCGGAATTTCGTTGCGCAGGACCACGTAAGAATTGTTTGATTCCGCGGAGGCTAGAGGGCTTAGGGTTTCGTACAGAATAGACTCCGCCGTTTCCATTGGCGTTGGGCGAACTCAGACTGGATTCTGCAATGTCCAAAACGTAAGCCCCCTGGCAGATTCGCTGTCCGCAATTTGAACCATGCTCTTTTTTCTTTTCATTTTGACACTTGTGTGTCTAAATATGGCAAATTGGCATAAATAGTCCCCAAACTATGGCCATTTGGTGACATTGGTCCCCAAACTATTTTTTTTGTGACATTAGTTCCCAAACTATAAGTAATTGTGTGATATTGGTCCCTGGAGTTAAGTTTTCTATCAAACCACTGTTAATGTTTAAAAAAAAATTACCCAAGGGTATTTTCGTCATTTCACAATTCATCATACAAAAAAAAAAAACATTATACCTACATATTATACATACATATACGGTGAAGAAGAAGAAAATGAGGGATCTTTAGCCATGGCGGGGAAGCAAGAAGCTATAGCGTTCCTAACCGAAGAAAAGGTGACATCTTAATCTGAGAAAACCCATTAATCATAGCATTCCAAATCACTACATCTCATTCAGGTAATTAATCAAACACCACTAGTACCTCTGTTGAGAATCCACATTTCAAATAACTATGCCCTAACGAACTCCCTACATAAAAATCAAACTCTAATCCAAGTTTGAAAACCAACCCATGAATACTTTTAACTTGGGAAGTATCCATACAAGCTTTAATGGCACAAGGAAAAGTAAATTTGCCAGGAATCAAACCCATCATTCGCATCTCATTATAAAATTGAAGAGCTTCTTTTCGGCAAATCATGGGAAATGAACCCAGATATAATGGTATTATAAACAAACACATTATCCACATAACCTGAAGCCAGAAACACTGACAATGCATCCGAAATGGAAGCAGAGCACTTGGAGTACATATTGATAAGACTCGTGATGGAAAGAGCGGAAGAATGGGTTTTCTCAGATTTATCAACGGCTAAAGATGTCACCTTTTCTTCGGTTAGGAACGCGATAGCTTCCTACTTCCCCGCATCCCTCCTTTTTTTCTTCTTCACCGTATATGTATGTATAATGTTTTTTTTTTTTTTGTTTGATGAAAAGTGAAATGACAAAAATGCCCTTGGGCAATTTTTTTTTGAAGATTAATGGTGATTTGACAGAAAACTTAACCGCAGGGACCAATGTCACACAATTACTTATAGTTCAGGGATCAATGTCACCAAAAAAATAGTTTGGGGACCAGTGTCACCAAATGACGATAGTTTGGGACTATTTATGCCAATTTGCCGTCTAAATATATCTGTAACTCATTATTTCTCAAACTTTAAGCGCAGTCAAAAACCAAGTGTATAAATATTATATGCATATACTTAGGTATACTTAGATATATTTATATATAACATAGATAATTTATATATTTTGAAAATTAAATAATAAATTAAATAAAATGGGAAAGATGAAACAACTATAAAATAGATTAAAAAAATTGAAAATAAAGAGATAAATCTATCTATAAAAGAAAGAAAAAAAAGTAAAAGAGTATAAAGGTAAATCAAAATATTTAGATAAAGACTAAAAAAGTTTACACTAATTACTTAAGAACCATTAGAAAAAATCCTTCTAGAAGATGAGGCTGCAATTTTATATAATATAGAAATATGTCAAAAATTTAGGTTGTATTTGGATTAGTCTTAAAATTGAAAAAAAAAGTCAATTTTTTCAAGTTGGAGTTTACTTTTTTAAAATATAAAAGTTAGCTGATAAATAATTGTTTGGATTAGATTTTAATTTGAAAAAATATAATTTATATAGATGTAATGATAAGATAATTATTAAAGTATTAATTTTTAGAATAATATGGTATAATTATTTGAATGTTGGTTTATATAATGATTTGACAAATTTAATAGACCTTCATATCTTATGTCATATCTACACCCTATAGTTTTCTATTTTTTGCTTTTGAAATTGGCCAACCAAAAGTTGACACATGTCAGATGTTTTCTAAATGAATCCTCACTCAAACTCAATTTTAATAGAAATTTTGAAAGTAAACACGAAGTAAATATAACTTTATTATTTTATTTGAAAAAGAATGCAATATTCAAATCGACCTATAACCTTTTATATTATAATTAGATGTTATATATATACTAGATAGAAATTCTGCCTCCAAGGGCGGAATGATAGAAGTGAGTTTTTTTTACTCTCTTTATTTTTTTTACTTTATTATGAACAATAACGTTAATGATATGGTATTAAAGAAAAAATACCAATAAATATAATTTAATTTCTTAATTTGACAATTGACAAATACAAATTTTTTTTTTTTTTTCAAATGTGACAAATTAAAAAAAAAAATAGAAAGAGAATTTATTATAAATGTAAATAAAAATAAAGGTCATGTGAAATAATATTAAAAATGACAAATATATTAAATTCATAACTAAATACATAAAGAAATAAATATATTATAATATTATGTATATATACAATATATATTAAATATAATTTAATAAATTATAATATGTATAATAAATAATATATATATATTATATCAAAGAAATTAGAAAGAGGATTTAACGTAAAACATGGAAAAATCATATTTTTTAAAACCATTATACTATAAGTCTTTTGTTTATATACATAATATGAAACATTTTTTTAAAGAGAAATTTTTAATTTTTATTTAATTAGATAGCTTATTATATAATAATATAAAATTTAAGAGACAAAAATAAATAAACATTTTAAATAGATACAAAATTAACAAAAATTAATTAAGAATAATATATAATTATATTTAAGCAAATTTTTAATTCATAATTAACTAAAAAATAATAATTCTATATAAAAAGATATCTTAAAAAGAAAATAAAGAATCAAATTATTCAAAAAATACACATTTAAAAAATAAAAAAATAAATAATGAACAAACAAAATAAGTAAAAGATAAAAATAACTAAAAAAAAAAAAAAAGAAAGAAGAAGATAAACAAATACAAAAAAAAAAAAGTCTCTAAAATTTACTTACATATAATAACAATTGCACCCTTTAAAAAAATAAAATTAAGTTTTTAAGAGAGAACTTTCTTTGATAAAAAAAATTTATGCAAAATGAATATATATGGGCAATTCATATGAAAAAGAATATAGTGAAAAATACAAAAATAAAGTATAAAAACTCATATATATTAAAAGAAAAGCATTTAAATTTTAAAATTAATTAATCCACTTTTTATTTTATTTACGAGAAAAGATATTCATTTAGAAAATAAAAAATACAAATTTTTAAAATAAAAATTTCTAAGTTTTCTTTCAAATCAATCCCAAAAAAAAAAGATTTTTTGATAAAAAAATACAAAAATAATATTAATAAATTCACGAATTAAAAAATTGAAAGAAAAAAAAAAAAGAATTCTTAAATGATAATTATTCTATTTATTGTTCAAAAATAAATTAAAGACTAATGGTGAAGAGCAAGACTATGAAGATAATGATTAAAACTAAAAAGTTTAAAAAAAAAAAAAAAAACTAAGAATTACATCTAATTACAATATAGCCCTTAGAACAAGTGCTCCTTTAACGATCTTCATGATCCCATCCATAACCTGGATCTTGCATCCAAGACTATCTAATTGTCCCAAAGACGATAGATTTTTCTTCAGGCCTTTCACATGTCGTACCTCTGTAATGGTGCAAATCATACATCAAACATTTTTAATTTTATTATTCCAATGCCGGCAATCTCCAAAGCATGATCATCACCCATGAACACAGATCCTCCTGTGATAGGTTCATATTGAAGGAATGATAATACATGGATTTATGTATTTTGGACCCTCTGTGCTTAACATTTAATACATCCATTCTACCATTCTTATGATTTTTATGTATTATTTGGGTAATT
>JAXGGT010000162.1:8833901-8846216 GCA_035583425.1 Marsdenia floribunda | reverse complement strand
AACCGGCACAACGTTTCGCACCCTAGGCCATTGCACGACTGTTTGGCCTAAATTAGGCCAAACTTGGTATAAACCCATAAATATACAAGGGGTCGAAGTTCGGCTCCTAATATGAGAAGTTTAGTAATTATGGGCCTACACATCGGAGGTCGACCTCAGATCCCGACAAGTAAAGCCCGACATCTGGAGGCCGACCTCGAAGCCCAACATTTGGAGACTGACCTCGGAGCCTAACAATCTGGAGGCCTACCTCAAAGCCCGACATGTGGAGTCAGACGATTGGAGGACAACCACGAAGCCTAATATCTGGAGGCCGAGCATGGAGACCGACAGGTGGAGCCTGGCATTTAGAGGTCGACCTCACCAATAAAGTACTCAACTCCGCTTGAAATGGAAGAAATTCAAAAAAATGGATGAAACAAGGGTTTCAATAAGGTATGAGTAGATTAACAGGATTATAAATGACAAAAGTGCCTTCTATGAAACATCTATATGCTTGATACGTGAATTTCGGTGATTAAAAATTATCAATTTTTTGCTAAAAGGACCTCTTTGTCCAATTGAAAGGACCGTTTGACCTCAAGGTAATGGTCAAGTGGCAGCTACGAAGAAGCTGGTCTTGAATTTCCTAAAGAAGAATTTGGCTGATAAATCGAAGCATTGGGTGCTTGATAAGTTATATCCTGTCTTATGATCAATTCGAACCTCAACCAGGGGGCTAAGAGGAGAAACTCCATTTGCATTAGTATATGAAAGTGAAGTAGTCTCACCGGCCAAAATGATAATAAACACTTATCGAACCCAGTACTATACCTAAGAAGGGAATTGTTCAGCTCGACAGTTCGACTTAAATATACTAAAAGAAAAGCGACAACTATCTCGAGTAAAAATGAATTTATATCAACAGAACTAAAATCTGTCATGACCAAAGGGTGAAAAGAAGGTCATTTTCCACTGGAGAATGGGTGCTTCAAAAAAGATGACCCTAAATTGGGAGGGTCAATACCAAATTGTTGAAATTATCAAACGAGGAACATATATACTCGTTAAAGCAGATGGGACAAGATTATCCAACCCTTAACATGCAGATCATCTGAAAAAATACTACCAATAATATTTCGGTTTGAGCTCATTCAAAATTTAAATATATTTCAGTTTGAACTCGTCTAGAATTTAAACATATTTCAGCTTAAAAATTAAATATGTGCATAAGCTTATTCGAAAATTAAATATACTTTTGAACTCAGATCCAGTGGAAGTTAAATACCTTCCAATTAAAAATAATTTCTCAGCTCGAACTCTATAACTTCAATCTGACTTCAGCTGGGAAGCTTAAATAAAATGCTAGTTCGAATGTCACAACAATTAATATTGGATGAAAGTTCAATCTTCATAACAACTTCTATTCCGATAATTTAGTATTTCAGATTATATAATATCAACAAAAGGGCGAAAGATATGATCAGTACTTCAGATTACTACATAGATACCCGTTGAAATATGATTTCAACAGTTCGTTGCTCCCAGCACCTCAAAGAGTTAAGTCTACAACAAAATCTAGGTAAAACACTAAAAAGACAAGAAAAAGTCAGGCAACAGGATCACTATGTGGATCTATGGATGGATCATCAGCAGGTTGAACTTCAGGATTCCGACTCATCTCCAAGACCCAGCAAAAGGGTTTGGTTCAACACTTGGAGAAAATAGTAGAGATGAAGATTCACCTTGAAACATCATGGAATCCATGGGATCTATGTGTGGAACCAAAGCTTTATCCATTCCTGGTTCAAATGATGGGTTTTCACTCTCCCACAACTCCTCCACAGAAGGCACATATGTGTCAACTAGATCCCCAAATGATGGCTGAATGACTTCAGGTGGCTCCCAAATGATGCCTTTCTCGGCATCCTTCTTTGTAAGTGACTCCAATTCATCATCAAAGAAAAGGACAAATGCTGTACCTTCTCTTGCCCTTTAACTGCCAAAAGGACCCAAATAGGCTCTCACCAATTCAGTTTTATTGCCAAATAATGACCATATTTGCCTAATTATGTGAGCAGCTCCTTTATTTGAGTAAGTCATCCCGACCTCATTCATCTCATCTGCATACTTTGCAGAATTTTTTAACTCCTCAACAGCTTGAGCTTTGATAGCCTCTTGATCAATTAAGCTCAGCTGAAGTTTGAAAGAAGCCAACTCTTCAGTCAAATTTTGGACAACTCCCACCCCCACCCCCAAGAAACAGGGTAAGACCTTGAGATTAATCTAAAAACTTAAAAGAAAGATCATAAGTTCAAAATAAAGCCCTGCATTTTGGAAGCATAGGAAGATATCAAGCCAATATCCAAGATGGAGGATACGCAATGTGAAAAAATCATAACAGTTCATCAAAGCTTTATCTTTAATGGGACAAGTAAGAAAATAGAAAACAAACTGGAAGTAGAGAGAGATTACATCAATATCACTTGTTGGAAGGTAAAGGCCTGTTCTGAATGAACCAAAAACTTCTACCGGCACAGTCAAAAATGTGGATAATTGTGCAAACAGAAATCATATGTAGTGTTCTTATGCTTTCCAAGGTTATCTGCAACATGCAGAAAACCAGAGACAGACCTGGCAATTTGGCCAAATATGTTTAATCACTTTAACCACAGATTCTAAGGATTCTTTGCAAGATGCGTCCTCCTCTGGAGTTGGAGATAGAAATTCACAAAAATCCAGTATCTCTGTACATCCAGAAATTAGGAAAGAATTGTCAAGTCCAGTTATGCCTACCAAAAGAAACCAGAGCATCCTTCTCGTCCATGACTATAAAAAATGCCACATCAAATTTAAGATATTAAATCAGAAAACTCATATACAAGGAAGGTTCTTGAAATGCAGATCCACAATCCATGTTATTCATAAATTCATTACAAAATAACAGAACGCTACTGGATAATCTAGGCATGAGACCAAGGCGCACATCATTTGATCAGTGTGAAAGAAAAGATAAAACCCAAAAATATCTCAAATCCAAAATTTACCAACCAAAAAAAGCCAGGTGCATATGACAGCTAAAAATATGTAAATTAACAAGGCACAACACATTAGATAGATTCTTGATGACATTCACCTCTTTCAACGAAGTAAACATGCAACCGAAGTCGGAGCTAAATGATCCAATGCACACATAGCAGGCAACAGTAAAAAAACTAAACTTCCCATTAGAAAAAATACCAAAATAACTTCACCTTCTATCTCTCTCTGTAATTTAAACTAGTCAACTAGAGAATTATACTACACCTTTGTGAAGCTGAAGCATAGGGATTTTGAACCCTGAATTGCCTTGAAACCAATTGCCTTCAAGTGTTCTCACGGGCTCTTTCACGGGAGTCGCAACCGGTGAAAGTGCGGAGGGAACTGAAGTAGCTTTATCATCCTCTCCATCGACATCGAGGAAGAAATAATCAGGGGCAGCAGTTCCATCCAAGGAGGATTGAATAGCTGACAGCGAAATTTCGTTGCGCAAGACCACGTAAGACCACGTCAGATGTTTTCGAAATGAACTCTCACTTAACTCAATTTTAATAAAAAATTTGAAAGTAAATATAACCTTATTATTTTATTCTAAAAATAATGTATTATTCAAATCCACTTATAATCTTTTAGGAAAATTGGTCATTTTAGTCCCCAAACTAATTTCTTTTGAACAAAGGGGTTTCTGTTCTTTATTTTAGATAAACGAATCCCATTCTTTTTTTATTTGTACAAAGGGGTCCCTATTTTTTATTTTTGGATAAACAAATCCTCATTCTTTTTTTATTTGGACAAATGAATCCTTTTAACTAATTTTTATCCAAAAATACAACAAGAGAAGAGAGAAATTATGATAAATTAAAAAATAAAATGAAATAATTATCATCACAATATGTAGAATAATAATAAATCATGTAAAAATTAACACACAAGAGAAGAGAGAAATTATGAGAAATTAAAAAATAAAATGAAATAATTAGCATTACAATATGTAGAATAATAATAAATCATGTAAAAATTAACACCTTTTTTCTAAATAAAATTGGCCAAAAGGATCCATTTGTCCAAACAAAAAAAAAAGAATGAGGATTCATTTATCTAAAAATTAAAAAACACGGACCCCTTTGTGCAAACAAAAAAAAAAGAATGAGGATTCATTTATCTAAAAATTAAAAAACACGGACCCCTTTGTGCAAACAAAAAAAGAATAGGGATTCGTTTATCCAAAAATAAAGAATAGAGACCCCTTTGTCCAAACGAAATTAGTTTAGAGACTAAAATGACCAATTTCCCCAATCTTTTATATTATAATTAGATGTTATATATATATATAATTACTTTAAATTTTATTAATAAAAATAAAATATTATACAAAAAATGAATAAATATCATTCATATTATAATTTGGTGAAAATATATTATTCAACTAAAAAAAAATGAGGTAAAATAAAGTAAAACTAAAAATACAATTAAAATAAACAACATAACCATACCAAGTAGGGTTATCAATCGTGCCGATTTGATAAAAAAATTATATTTAACTTATTAATCTGATTATGACATGTATATAATTAAAAAATCATTAATCCACTAACACAATATCAACTCACTAATATGATTATACAAATTTAACTTATAAAAATATTAATATTATTTATTTTAATTATATAATATTAAAATTTTAAAATTTTAAAATAAATTAAAATTATTTAATAATAAATTAAAAAATAATAAAATAAAATAAAAATTTAATTATTTAAACAGGTTATGTAAGTTCAACTCATTTACAATTTAAACATAATTATCATTAAACAGAATGACCTAACTCATTTATCCTCCATTATAACACTCTAATTTTGTGTCTAATCATATATTATAGCCCCTAATCCCAGCCATAGTTCATGGACTTCATTTGCCCACAAACAAAAAAAAAAAAAAAAAAAAAAATTGATTTTGTCTTTTTCTTTTATCAATAAACGGAACGTATAAAAAATCTCAAATAATGACTAAAAAAAATAAATAAATATTATACAAGAGGATCAAATTTGAAATCAGTATAAAATTATATTATTCTATAAGGAAAAAAAAGATTTGATATATAAAAATTATGGAAAATCTTTGTAAATGAATTTGAAATAGGGATAAATACTAAGAAAACAGAGAAAATAATACACAAAAAAAATAAATATAAATAAAAAGCTAGAAAATAAATAACAAGAAGGTAAAAAATTCTCTACCCAATAAAATGACTGTAGTCGGAATTTGAGTATCTTGACAGTAGAAAGGAGAGACCTTACTAATTGTGGCGACACGGAGATGGGGAGAGAGGAAGGAAGGGTTTTTTTTTTTTTTTTTTTTTTTTTTTTTTAGGGAGTTTGGAGTAAGTTCTAGAATATTATATTATAATTAGATATTAAATAGGGAAATTAAGTCTATTAAATGTTAAATAGTCGAGAGAGTGTATTGATAAATTTCAAGTTAAATAATATATATTTATTTATTGTGTTAAATTATGTATACTAAGTTAAGAAGACTATTTTGATTTTAAATTCACGTTAAAAAAAACATTTAATCATTAATTGTGTAAGTATAAAATAATTGTATTAAAAAAAATTATACAGTCATAATTAATATTTTAATAATTTTTATTTTTAAAAATTTTAAATATTGATTTAAGAGAAATTAAGTTATCAAATGATGTATTAGGAGAGACACAACTATAAGATTGGCTTTTTTTTTTTTTTTCCTTTTTGAGGAATATAGAATTGGCTTCTTAGCTATTATTCCTAATAATTATTAGGTGTCCATAATTCATGCCGACATTGGATTAAAAATAATAATAATAATAATAAATATGGTTCAGAGGTAAGGTAGACGCTTAAGCGAGTTAATTACCAAAAAAAAAAAAAAAGGGGGTCGCAAGGCTTCGAAGCTGGCAACATCAGAATCTCCTCCACAGAGCAGCAGGGCATGTTATCACTGAATGATGGAACAAGGATAGAATATGGTACTTCACGCCAGGCTCCTCTCAACATATTCAATAGCTTTTCTTTTCACTGACTCGATCCTCTCTTCATCACCAACAGATTTCTCGTAGTCAAGATATTTTTTAAACAAGAACTGCAACAGACCAACCACCCCCCCCAATTATTATGCAAATTTTTGATTTCGTGCCAGGAGAAAAATTTGACGAGAAGATTGTAAGAAGAGATACATCACAAAAATAATACAAAGAATTCAAGATACATCAATGTAAATGCACACCTTCATCTGTTTAGGAGGAAGACCCGAACTACTTATTGCTCTCTCAAATAATGCACGAATTACGTCTTCCTCGCCAAGTCGAATCTCCTGTTCAAGACAATAAAATATCTGTAAGATAACCACAGCAGATATATTTAAACTGTGTGTATACTTTTTTGTTTAATTGGATCTTTTACTTGGTCAAGATAGGTGCTCCACAAATCCGTCTTATTATGATGGTCACGAAGCATTTTTTCAAACGAAGATCGTCCCCTGTCAGGGACCCCAAATTTGAACTCAAGGATAGCTGCTTGTTTGAAAAGTTCAAGACGCTTACGTTTGGGTAGACATGCAGGAACCTGATTCTCAATCAATTTCATGCCATCACAGTTTTGCTTCAACAAAATCTGGACCCGTCTTAGCCAAACCTGAATCCCCAGCACAGCACAGTAGAAGTTACCCATTATCATGTTTCCTATAATGCAATAATAATAGTAACGTATTTTGATATACAAAAGGTAATGTTTTCTAAAATAATAGCACCTCGCCAGAATGCTTGAATTTCTTGACCATTTTTTCAAGAAGTTCATTTGCTAGCTTGTGTTGCTCAGTTCTTTCATACATTTCCAAAAGGGCCAGGTGCACCTTCTCGGGGTCAGAGGACTGTAATGCCCTGTGAAACAATTTCATAACAGCCTCCTAATGAAGAAATTAGATGACAACCAAGGTGTAAGACGAATCGGATGAGTGAAACAAGCTAAAGAAGTAGATTGCTAAAAGCAGCAAAAGAGGATTCAGATAAAATACCTCAGGAGGATTACCGTACTTATTTTCTAAATTGAAGTAAGCGACCCATATATTCAGTTTCTCGGACTCCTCTCGGATGTTTATCGTTCTCAAGGCCCTTAAGGGAAAGTAAAAAAAATCAGTGCAATCATAGATCTTCGAATGCCATTATGAATAAAAGAATTGCATTGGGAGCAACTGTAAGACGAAGCAATCAGGCCAAAACACAACTAGCAATCCCTTCAAAACATTCAAGGTACTTGACCATTTTGAACATCAGAATTTTGACCTGCTTCTCCCCTTTTTCCTAACACTCTTCTTCCCCATTTCAAAACTGCCTTCCCCTTTGGCCATCCTTTTGTTAGAAGACCCATGGAGATTCTAATAGTTTGAAGGTAATCAGAATCCTAGCTTGGAAAGCAAATGATTTCCACGGATCAGCTTACTAGAAGTTTGAGTGATGATATGGTTGACTTGAAAGGGAGGCCTGCTGCCAAAAATGGTCAAGCTGGCATCTACTGATCAACAAATCTCAATCTCACTGAATGTATTACAGCATTTTCCCAGTTGGACTACTCCATCTACAATTTAGAGTTGGTGTGAAGCTATTGACAAGAAAACGTAGATCAGGAATAATTCCGGTTTTGGGAGACAATAAGTTACCTAATTGAACTCACAGGATAATCAGATGCCAGGAAGGAGGCAGATTCGGTTTTGCCAAGAAGTGATGGGAGAGAGAGAAGGTGAATATGCAACAGGGGAATGTCTGCTCACCTAACAAAATCCTTTAGATAATGTGCTCCAAACACTTACCACTAATGTTTCCCAAGAGGATAGAGTCACAAAAGAATCAAAGTTCACCAGAAAACAAATTTAAGTACCTCTCAGCAATTGAGCGCGTCTTTTCCACATCAGCCAAAGAAAGAATAAAGGCCATGTATTTTATCCATACAAAGCTGCTATCTGGGGAACTCCTAACCAGCTTCTCAAATTCATCTGCATTTCTAGGGATATCTTCTTCTAGAAGTCTTTCCTCAGCAGTCCTAATTTCTTTCTCCCTGAGTTGAAGAAATTTATAAAAAATGATAATCAAGATCAGGACATTTTGATAACACCAAGACAGTTATGATAACTTATGAGGATAAAAACCAAGTATTTTATCAACAAAAATGCAGAAAAGTTAGGCTGGAGTATTATGACGACCAATAAAAAAAACCTATAACTGGTAAGTGGCATTGATCAAGGAAATAAGGCAAAAAGGCAGTCAGAAGGAGAAAAAGTGGAGTTAGATGACATCACCTCTCTTCTTTTGCACGTCTTTTGCTTGTTCCATCTTCAATAACCGGATCAGTAGAACACTCCGGATCTTGATGAACAAAATTGTCCATGTTTGCAATTTCATCATCTATGGCTACATCCAATGGTGGAATGGAGGCTCTAGATTCAAGTTCAGCAAGAATTGGGTGTTTCCCATTTTCAGCTTCCATGTAAACAACTCCTGTTACAGGTAAAATCGTTTCCTTGGCTCCAAAATCACAATCTTCATCAATGGCATGATCAGATCCCATTTCTGGAACTTCTTGAACATCAGCCTCACTGACGAAGTATGAATTCTTTATCCCAAGAGAATTTCGATTTCTTTCCTTGTCTACCTGATAAACAGTAAAACAGAAGTTTAAAAGGTATCCCTGCTAATCTTGCAGATGAACTTTTGTTTCTACTGAATTCCACACTTCAAAAGTTGATTTAAACTCTTTTTTGTTGAAGAATTTTACTTTTATACCAGATGAAGTGCTGAAGGTGCATAAAGATTGCTTCCATGCACATATTTAGAGAGTGCCGTTATAGTTATTAAGTTGAGAAGGCATGAATAAGAATGAAAACCAAACATGAGAGGATGGCCCCATGTAGGTAATATATGGTGTATAACTTTAACCTTTGTTTGAAGGAAAGCATATATGATATATCACCAACTACTATGCAGAGGTTCTGCATTTAACTTCAACACTTTAGCTGCCACTCTTTCCCCAGTTATATATTCTGTTTCACAGTTGTCTACATGTTCATCAGAAAGCTCTGAGACATGGCACAATCCAACCTAGCGCAAAAGAGACCATGCCTATACACAACACACTCAAAATAAAAAGTGTCTATATGAATTCAAACTAAATGAGAAACCCACCAAAGTGTTGAGGTCCAGTCAGAAATAAACATCATGTGGAAAGATGATAAGCATGTGGAAAGATAAAAAAAGGGGGAATAAAAATAAAAAAAAAAAAAAAAAAAGGAAAGGACACCTTCAAAGTTATCTTATTCGCCAGTTTCGGTAAATTCTCCATGAATGCATCACCAAAAAGTGAACCTAATTCATCTTTAGGTGTCTGACTCCTCTTCTGAGTGCCTTTTTGCATTTTATTCTTCTTCAGAAATCTCTCCTCATCTTCAAACTCTGCATCTTCCGTTGCTCTTACTTCCTCTAGATCTTGTCTACACAATATACTCCCCACATCTTTAAGACCAATCAAAATTAACAAAGATAATAAAACGGTTAATATAATTATATAGGTAGAATGACAGCCGAATTATAGATCCTCCCACATTCCTCAAGAAAAAAAGATCATTTCCGTCCTTAAAAGCCAGTGAAGACAAATTTGCAAGCATAATCCAAAAACTATTAGCATATATTGGTAAAAATATTCAAAATTCTGAGAACTCCAAGTATTCAAGAATCTACAATATACACAAAAAAAATACACTAGTTTCTAACTTACGTAGGTGCATCCTTCTATATTCCTTATCTGAACATTCGATGAATTCAACAAAGCAAACACTCAGTAAATGAAGTAAGAAGTTAAGTATATTTGTTATATAACTTAATTTTTCCTCAACAAATTAGCAACTGACTATAAAGTTGTTCAATAGGTTTAAAGTCCTTCATGTTGAAGGCCAACCAAAATTTTGGCCAATCAGTTTACATATATTCAGCCTCATTTATTCTTCTTTAGTGACATGTCTTCTGTTTTCAGTGGCCATATTTTTTAGAGTTCTGTTGAATTTTCAGAGTTGTTCACTGTGTGATAATAATTAATAGATTTCTTCTCTTCTTCGGCTTAAGCCTACCCACCTAAATTTCCGTGCTCTCAATTTCTTCAGATTTACTGTTTATTTTGTTGTCGGTTTATTCAACCAAACAAATTTTTAGTTCCGCTGCATTTATCCTAACAATATCAATCATAAAGCAAACATATTTTGCTAAAAGCTAATGTATAAAAATCTTCTGCTTATCGGGATGATGTGGGAAAGATAAATACTTAATCTACCCCACTACGTAAACTTCTAAAAAGTACCCAGAATTAATTAGTTGCCAGCACCCCTACACGAATTTCTTACTGAAGATACTTTCATTCAAGAACTCGAGAAATATATGTATTACGAGAGAGAGAGAGAAACAAGAGCACCTCGGGGGAAGTGAGGGACCTCGTCGCCTTTATGTTGGAAAGCAACTTTAGATCGCTCCTGGGATAAAACGGCATCCTCAAAATTGTTCCTTTTGCGTTTAGATTTCAATTTGAACAGTTTCTCAGATACCTTGTGGCGATTTCTAGAGGTCTTTTTATTTTTAGATGCTGGAGGTGGCATTTTTGCAGTTCTTGTCTTCTGCAGAGAGGAGGAGAAGAAGGAAGAAGAATGAAGTAGAAGGTGGCTTTGGAGGGTTTTCAGTACTTGTTAACTAACAAGTTAGTTGGTTGGGCCCACAATACACGTGTGTTCTGGGCTTTAAAAGAGAAATTCGTTACTTGGCCCTCAATTTTTTTTTTTTTTTTATATTACTTGGCCCTCAATTATAAATGCAAATTTATCGCAATTTTCTCCATTGATATCTCTAACTAGTTTCTTGATTCTTTCCTTATTAGTTTCATTCAAGAATCAAAAGTTACGATCTATCATTTAGGAATCTGGTTCAATTTATTTTGATTAATTAAATATTTATTAGAATTAATAATTTTTCTAAACACGACCTTCGTTGAAAGCTCCAAAAGATGAAGAAATAACTTTTTTTTTTCCTTTCTTTTTCTGCGACAGAGAAAATTCAAAATTCAAAAGAGGGAAAGAAATACTACTGGACAAGAACCACTATTTTGATCCAAGAACCAAATGCAAAAATAGTAAATTATTTTCGAAACTTGCGTTTCCCGGTTGAATCTTCTTCATCATCATCGTCGTAAGCATCCTCAACATCATCTTCAGAGTCATTGAAACCACCATCGTGGTTGCCAAAACCTTCATCTCCAGAGTCAGCATTCGAGGTAGGAAAGTCATCATAATAGCCATCGGCATCATCATCGACGTCGACATCCTCGTCAAAATCAGCTCGGCGGCGAACACGAATCTTCACATTTCCAGATTGATCAATACCGGATAGACCAAACATGATCATCGAAACGTCACGATCAGAGGAGTTCTTCTTCTTCATGGCTTCAGACGCATCGAACGAATGAGCCTGGAGCGTCTTTAGGTATGGTATCTGGTTCTCAGAGCCAAAAGGACTGGACAATCTAGAATCTGTTACTTTGTTAAGCAATTGCAGGACGGAGCCATCTGCGACGGCAGATGGGCCTAGGAAGTGCCGTTGGATGAGATTTTGAAGGGATGCATTGTTGTTGAATCTAATAATCCTTGAAGCAGCGGAGCTCATTTTTCTGTGTACAAATCTCAATGAAATCGATTGGAATGATGAAGAAGAAGAAGACTGAAGACAAGAGGTTTAGCGAGCGGCTAGGTTTTAAGAATTGGAGCCCCGGTTGGAGTGATGAAGAAGATTGAAGAATAGAGGTTTATCGAGCGGCTAGGGCTTAAGAATTGGAGCTCCGGTTCTAGACCGTTCTTTCCGGGACGAGTGAAGTAAATCTCTTTTTTTTTTTTTTGGTAATTACGTGTGAAGTAAATCTCATTTGGATGACAATGTCAAATTTCAATTATGCGTTACTATCGTACACCTTTATTCTTATAATTTTTTTTTAAAAAAATTTTACTCTTTTTATAAATCCCTTATTTTGTATGTCCATTGATATTCCATGTAATTAAATCTCCACTACTCTATGTAATATTAACTCTCATATAACCCTCTATTCAGGTAGAAAATAATGGGGATTTATGTATAGAAGGTTGTGGGGAATTTATGTGTGTGAATATATATTACAAGAAATATAATAGAGTTACTTATATTGTCTTTGTTCTTTTATTTTAACTTTATTTTATCTTATTTTA